>OMNN01101522.1:1876-23149 GCA_900302755.1 Chromis chromis
TGTGGCACATTCTTTCCTAAATTCTTAATGAACACTTAAACATTCAGAACTCTGCTGCCCAGTTGGTCACTTCCTATTGCTCCTATGGCCACATCACCCCTGTGCTGCAGAACCCCCACTGGCTGCATGATCTTCAATAGATTCAATTATAAAAAATCTGTCTTCTTATTCACAAAACCTTCCACAAACAGATCCTCATAGCTCAGCCGGCTGCTCCACTTTCACACTCCTTTCTGTAGACTTCTTCCATTTGACATCATCCTCAACTCATTACTGGCAGGTCTCCCTGCATGCACATTCAAACCTTTGCAGATGATCCAGAATGCAGCAGCACGGTTGGTCTTCAACCAGCCCAAAAGAGCCCATGTGACTCCGCTGTTAATATCTCTCCACTGGCTCCCTGTCGCTGCTCGCATCAAATTCAAAACCCTGATTCTCGCTTACAAATCAGCAACTAAATCTGCTCCTGTATACTTGGACTCCCTCATCCAGGTGTACACTCCACTCCGCCCACTACGCTCTGTCAATGAAAGGCTCCTGGTCCCGCCCTCTCAACAGAGCTCTAAGTCACTTGCTAGACTGTTCTCCTCTGTCGTCCCCCGGTGGTGGAATGAGTTACCAAGCTCAATCCGATCTGCAGAGTCCCTCTCTACTTTTAAGAAAAAGCTAAAGACCCAGCTCTTTTACGAATATCTACGCACTTATGATGATGATGATGCTATCAGCGTTGCATGATGATGCTATCAGCGTTGCATATGGATGTTGTTATTATTGCTATTTAAAACAAAAAAACAAAACAAAAAACTGTGCACTTCTCGAGCACTGTCTGTCAGCATTGTGCCCAGTCAGGACCTAAAGCAGAGTTTTTGCTCTTCCTGGCCTTTTCGCCTTCTATCGAGAGATTTGCTTGTGTTTTTCTTTCTCAGATGTACGTCGCTTTGGAGAAAAGCGTCTGCTAAATGAAATTGTAACATTGTAACATTGTAATATTACAACTCCTTCAGTTTTGCCACCTTAACTGAAACACGTGTGGATGCATCCTCATGCATGGGACTTTTAATTTATTTACCTATTATTGTGTAGAAGCACTATTTCAGTAATAATAAAGCATATTTCTGGAATAGAAAATCCAGCAGTTATAGTGCTATTTATTAAATACAATTACTGACCACTTTATTTGATTATATACTTGTATTATACTTCACAGTGGGAGTCCAGATGTGTCATAACTGACTGATGGTTTGCAGATTATTATCAAGAGAAGATTTCAGATGTTTCATTCAGACACCTCATGTGAGTCCATGATTCTTTTGAGAGAGCTATTTCCTTTGGTAATAAAATCCAGATTTAGAGTTAATTTCCTGGACTTGCAGCTCTGCTTCAGGTATCAACACCGACGGTCAGATGATATGGAAATGTGCCTAGAAGAAGGGAAGCAAACACAACTATTAGCCTGCTGATTTCTGTTTATCGCCTCGCAAGAGAATCGCAGCAAGATTTTTATCTTTAGTACGGCATGGGGAATGTGGCAGCAGCGATGTTGAGAAATCATCAGGTAAACGGCACAGCATCATTACGACAGTGTACAACTGGAAATTATTTGTGATTACCACAGTCAGAAGAAGAATTATATAAGAAAACTTATAAGAAAACATCATCATCTTTATACAGTTGAACACGGGATTTTTTCTTGTCAATCCAAAACTTCCTTCCAAACCCTGCAAGTTTTTAGAGCCTTAAAAGCACAAACAATGAGATGGAATGGAAAATATACAGTTCCTGGCTGATCTAAAAAGCATGACGACTATGATAGCATTGCAGTCACTCTAGCAGCATTTTCAAGCATTTTTTCAGTATAAAGCCACTGATCTTATGTTTCGAGTCACGTAATATATTGTTTGGTACTTCACAGAAAAGGAAGAGAGAGCAGCTCTTATCATACACTTCTGTCATTTTATACATTTTCATACTATACTAGAAAGTATTGTACAAAATATGTTGTTAGTTAAAATGAAGTTAGAGTGTCTTCCAAAACTAAATTATTTTTATTATGATATTTAAAACACATACAGACTTTATGATTGGCAGGACTGTTCAAGAATCACAATCTGGTTCATTTTATCACAGCAATAAAACATCAATCTTAACTCAATCTACCATAACATGAAATGAATGTTTTAATAATAATAATAATAATACATTGGTTTTATATAGGCTAGCGCTTTTCTAGACACTCAAAGACGCTTTACATTGCATTATTCATTTACTCCATACTCGATGGTGCTAAGCTACATATGTAGCCACAGCTGCCCTGGGGTAGACTGACGGAAGTGAGGCTGCCAATCTGCGTCATCGGCCCCTCCGACCACCACCAACCACTCACTCTCACACTGCATTCACCCAGGCTTCCTGGTGTTCCCTCACGGTCTCCCATCCAGGTACTGACCAGGCCCTCCGCAATCTGACGGGATCGGGCATCCACAAGGCGGTACGGCCTTTTCATTAATATGATTAGGCCGATAATCTTCATTTAAAACTCTACCAGGTTTTTGGTTTTCTTACATATAAGCATAATTTTGTTCAAACTACTCTCACTCAGTTTGACAGAAATGCAGATTTTAGTCTGTCCTCCTCTGTGAAGCTGCAGTGCATTGTGGGAAAAAACACCAACACTGAAGAATGTTCAGGAATAACAGGAGGACCATTGAAATCGGATCCAACGCTCGTTCTTTAAGGGTTTCTTTGAAGGCAGAGACATCACTAAGATTGCCCTTTCTCTATTTTCTTTTTTGATTGCATGCCATTAGAGCAGATGCTGCCTTACCTGCAGGGATTTAAAACTACAAAGTTGGTCACAACAGGCAGACAGACCCTGCCTGCTGTGTTGCTGGACGGCAGCTGCAGATGGTGCAACAGCAAGAGGTGGAGATGATACCAATCAGTGGCTGAGAAAAAAAGCTAAAAATAATGTACGGAAACCTTTATGGCCTTCTGTATTATGAATATCAACAACAACAAAATGCTACTATTTTGATCCCATTTGTTCAACACCACTTATCCAAAAAGAGATGGATGGACGTAAACACAGACCTCACATGGTTCTATGTCTTAAATAGAGTTGCCAAGAGATTTGACTTCTGTTTCACTGTTCAAGAAGAAATAACATATTTTTCTTCTTACAAATGAAAAGTTGAATTTTTAAGCAATAAAACACACCCTTACTAAACTAAACACACTCAGGAGGTTTGTTGCTGCAGCCTTACCTGTCTGGTATGACCATTAGCTAACTGTGGCTAATGTTAGTTTTTATTAGCAACTTTAGAAAGATGTGCATGAAGTATGGGGGTATATTACGACCATTGTTGATAAATATTACAGTAGCAACAGAATGTATGAGAAAAAACTAAAATACTCTGAAATTAAAGAGGTAATTTTATGAAAAAGTCCTCAGAATTTTTATGACAAAAACTGGAAATTTGCATGACAAAAACCTTGGATACTTTCTGAGAATAAAATTATACAGTTATGAGAAAATTCCTGAAATTTAAATCTTAAATTTTCGAGGAAAAAAGTAAAATACTCTGAGAATAAAGCAGTAAATTTATGAGGAACAAAAACTCTGAATTTCCGTCAAAAACGTTTTGTAAATTTACAAAAAACCTTGGACACTTTCTGAGAATAAAGTGATGAATTTATGAAAAAAATATTGATATTCCTGATATTTTGTATAATTGTAAATTTACCCACAAAAAGGTCAAATACTCTGTAAATTTATGAAAAACAATCCTCAGGATTTATGCTACAATATTTGTAATTTTTTTGTGAATTTACAAAAAACCTTAAATACTTTACAAGGTGACAGATTTATGAAAAAGTTTGATATTTCTAAATTTTAGAATTGTAAATTTACAATAGAAAGGGTCAAATAGATTAAAGTGGTACATTTATGAGAAAAAATTAAAAATTCCAAGACTAAACAACAAACTAAACAACAAAAACAAACTTGGATACTTTATGAAATTAAAGTGATAAATTAATGACAAGAAACTCAGAAATTTACAAGTAAAAACTAGAATATTAATAATAATGTGATGATTCTCAGCTAAAATCGCAAGTATTGTCGCTAAATGTAATTCCAAAATATATCATCCACTGAAGGCATATACGGTCTGTGGTGTGATGAGTTCGATCCAACCTTGCAAAGTGACGTGGTTCTTTCACAAAAACAACAGCAAAAAAAGGTTTCCCAAGTTTTTTATTGTTAATAGTTTCAGAAACTGAGTCTTTTTTTCTTGGAAATGTATGACTTCTTTCTTGGAAATTCGTTCTTGGAATATTCCCACCTTTGCTCTCCCAGCTCCATAATTATTTTAAAGCTACAATGGCCCTTATACTCCATCACAGTTATAGTGAAATTACCATTATCCTTTGTGATCATTGGTTCAGGACAGGCTAAGTAGTCCTGTTTTCAAGTTGAATTAGCAGTGAGAGGAAGTGTTTGATTTCAGCAGCTAATTTTTCTTTTTTTAAATTCTGTACAATTAACACAGGTCTTTTTTTCTTCTTCATTAAATAGGACATTGTCTTCTTGCTCCTTTTTATCGATCATGTCATGTTATCCCTGTGTGGTAGGTCGTGTCCAATTATGAAGTGGTTGTCTTTACAAAAGAAAAACGCCTCAGGTATTGATGGAGTGTGCTGCAGCAGCCTCGGCAGCCCAATTTCTTCTCGCATGTTGTAAACTGAACTGCTGCCTGTTGTAACAACATGATCGGGTGTCTCAGGGAGCTCTGGAAGGTCGCTGAGCTTTCCCAAGGATTAAAGGAAAACTGCTTTCCAAACACTCCGGTCGAGAAGGGATCAACACTGCACTTGAAAACTGACAGCGCCTTATGGCCTGTCAAAGTACATTCCAGCTCCATTAAGTGCGTTGGGACTGTTGAGGAGCCAGGGAGATTCCACATCAGCACTATACCTGCCCTTCTGTGGGTCTGGGCTGCAGCAATATAGTTGTATTAAATGTTGTATATCATTCAAAGGTAGTGTTGTGCACTTTGCTGTGGGATAAACGGCCTACTTGAGGAGTTCCTGGAGTTAATTCTATCCCACTGGTCCCTGCACTGTTATAATGAGAAAATGTCTCTTGTCTTAACCCGAGAGAAATGCTGATACAAGCAGCTGTACGGCCTCCCCGGGAGTCTTTTGTCCCCTAAAATGAAGGCTCTTTAAAAACTGGCATCCACTCAGTAAAAACTTTACATTCTCTAAACTTTTTTCTACTCTGATGTGAAGTGTCATTGTTAAAAAACAGCTTTGTGATGTGCAGTGCAAAGTTTTGTTTTCTTGCAAAACCCTCTCTAATTTGTGGATTTTCTTGTCAAGCATAACTGTAGAAACAGTGGAGTTTTTCTTTTCAAGAATAGAAAACAGCAACAACAACAAAAAAAGTGATGCTTTAAAAAAAAAAAATCTTGTTGCAATGTTGCTTCCAGTGTGCCCAAGAGGAAGTCTTTTACTGGAAGGTGTCTGGAGAGTCTATAGCTCGTGATGAATAATAGATGAGCTGTATTTCTGTCTTTGTTCTGATGGAAAGATAGCAGCAATTACACGTGTCTTTGCAGTGGAGGGCAGAGAGGAGGCGAACCCACGCTAAGATTAGCTGAAGAGGCAAGGGAGTAAAGAGTAAAAAAGAAAAAAAGAGTGAAGCGGTCTGTTTCCCTAAATAGAAAAGACTCCAGATATGCCTTTCCACCTTTAACAAAATGACCACAGAGATTAGGTGTGGATGCACAAGTTGAGATCTATAAACATCGTTTCAGGCTTTACTTATCTGTATAGAACACTGAGAGAAGGTTCCCCACAGGGACACAAACAACCATTTTTACTCAGTGATGAGCTGGGTAACAAATGAACACTGTTATTGATCCACTTTTGAACGATAAGCCCAGTTTATCTTTAGATCTTCACCCAATATGACCGAAGGTACATTCTGAGATTCAGAGAACATCCTTTACAATAATAAATATATGAGCTTTGCTGAACCTGCCGGGATGCGAGACTTACCCTGAGCTTAAATAGCACCGGGTCAGCAGTTTGGCAAAGGATGACTGACAGCTCTTTGGAGCTGTGCAGCTCACACTGTGGGAAAGAGGGGAAAGGAGGAGGCCATTAACCTATGACTTTCTTCAGGAAAAAAATGATGGAATAAAGCAAAAATATCATACATATGCTGTCAGCTAATGGCAGAAATGAAGGAGTTCTGCTCTCAAGAGCTTCAGAGAGATGAGACTGACAGCAGGCTAACAAAGTGAAGGATTCGTCTTTATCTTCATTTGCTTTTTCTTTGTCTTTGTCTTTCTTAAATTTTATCATTTGTTATACATGACATAATCCCAAAATTAGACGTACTTCAGCCTCCAGGTTGTGACTTAACCTTCATCACAAATCGTTTTTATTGTGCCTGAAGCGTTGCATATTGTGAGAAATTTGACAGTCTTTGCCTTACAGTCTATTCAAAATATATTCACAATGAAGTGCTGATTGAATAACTGAATTTCTCTTGAGCTGCTTATTTATTTGCACACACTAATTATTTGTATAATGAAGGTCCTCTTTTTCTCATCTAAATTTAGAGTTTTCTATGTTTTATTCTGGTGCCAGCAGCTGTAACTGAAAGTGTTTATTATGAAGACGTTGCACATTCTGGTTATATTATTAATTATTCATGACTGCTTGGCATAACTTCACGAGACAAGACTACTTCCAATAGAGCATTTTTCCAATATCTCTGGGTCAACAAGTCAAGTCTCCTCAGCTTTTGCCCCGAAGCCTTATGGAGCCAGCTTGGATTTAACAAAAACACTGGAAGAGGGGAGAAAAACAGCTGAACTGGCTCTGTCCAAAGGAAAAGAACACCACTAAAGCTCACCAATTAAAACTTGAAATGCAAGCAGCAGCTTTTCTAAACTCTTGTTCATTAACCCCGTCCACCCTTGAGGACGTCCCTGGAACCAGGTGATATCTGTCAAAAACCAAACAAAAACAAAATTTTTCGAAGGTTGGCAAGCAGAGCTCATTCACTAAAGAAGCTGAACTGTTCTATAGCAATTATTGTGCCTCATTTCTTTTGGGTCAAATTTGGCTGAGATGCAGTTTAGAATTTTCAGAAAATGGCTCAGTAAAATCAGTGCTTACTGAGTCTTAGCTAAAAGGCTGTTTTTTAGTCTCTAATTTACAGTTTTGAGTAGGTGGAAGTGAAAATGTCAATTTTTGCTGGACTTTTTGCAAATCTCACCTTTTCCTGGAGATAAGGATAACAAGGCTTATTGTTTTTCAAAATTCTACCAAGTGCTTCCATAGAGCACAGGGTTGTTCATTTCAGTTGCAGCGCTACAAACAGAAATTGTCATTTTTCCTCTCATGTACTGATGAAGCAAATTATATACGTTGTTTTACGAGAGCTTAAGAGATGTTGGTCGATGCATTTAAGAAGAGTCAGACCCTTTTTTTTTTACTCCCAGATTTAATGCTAAGCTAAGCTAATTGTACTTTATGTAATGTGTTCAAGTTAGTGAAATCGTAAACTGAAAACTAGATAAACTAATCATGCTATATCTGGTGAAAATAAACCCTAAAATCAAGAATGTTCTTTGTTAAATCTGCTGATCAAGTCTTTAAATCTATGAAACTTTCACCTATAAAATAATATTCCTTCTTTGCAAGCAGTAATGGTATAAATATGACACCTTTGGAACCACTGTGCAATCATTTGGCTTGAACACACTTTCAGATTTTTCTGCACTGGCTGTTCTGAACTATTTATTGGTTATTTCTGCCCTTTGGTATGCTCACTCCTGCAGTTTTGGAGAAAGGAACAAAATTTGCAGGTACACTCTGTTCTCATATAATCTTACATAACTTCATGGTGTTGCAATGTGAAGAAGTTGGGAATTCTTTTAAGAGAAGAAAGTTTAGGCCACATTGTATTTAATAAGCGTATAATGCTGTCACACCTTCAAAAGCAAAATAACCAGATCAGTTGAGTGTCAATAAACAGACATTCCTTGTTGTCAACGCAGTTAAAGAAAATGCCAAAGATATAGATGACAAAATTATAAATGTTAAAATTAAACAAAGGGTTTGTGGTTTTAGACTGAAGTAAGCCAAAGCCTCTCCTTTCTAGATGTTGATTTCTTACTATTAAAAATAAAACATACTTAAATAAGCTAAGCAGAGGTTAGATTTAAGCTGTTTATGTTTTCAAACAATATGTTTTGATATAACAATAGAATGGAAAATAATTTGAGCTTGAGGACAAAGCGATGAGTTTAACAAACAGTATTTTGGGCTTGTTTGAATACCAGTTAAATACAGAGCTGCTAATATTATATTATTATTACTAAATTCAGAGTCGCCTCCAGGACTGACTCCTGAAGTGGATGTTCCAGTCCAGTCCAATTTTTTGGGAAGGTCACATTTTTCATTTTTATGATTTAGGAACAACAAGTGCAGCACTTATAAAGCACTCAATTAACATGTCTCATTATATCTATTAATAAGAATATGAATAATCAGAATAAGAAAACTGTTGAAAAGTAGGAGGGTTGGGTTTGTGCCTCTGTTTTACAGCCAGTAAAAAAATAAGATTTATTTTTTTCTTCTCTCAAATTTCTCATAACTCAAAGTGAAATTTATGATATTGTGTTCCAACCCTTTAGCGGTAATGGTAAGTGTAGCATGCATAGTGGCATCTTCATTAAAGTTAATTAGTGATGAATTAGGTATGAATCTTTCATCAGTGATAGCCCCCAATTTTACACATGATCCATAATGGTGAAGATTCAGGAAAAAGAAATGCTTGATAAAAATAGTATACTGACCGACTCCCCTCGTAATTTTGTAAATATTAAGAGGAGTCAAGCTCCCCCTGGCCAAAAACAACCTTCACAGTGTATGCTGAAAAACAAATATGAAATGAATCCTAACCAAAAATCTAAATGGAGGAAGGCATTATCAGACCTGGAGTTTGAACAATGAAGCAAGATTTGACCATGGTTTAGATATGTTTTTTCACAAGAAACTTCTGCAAACTATGTCTCCCAAACAGACAGCTCTCAGGAGACCTACTATGCAGGAGAAATACTAAAGACTTAAAGCTGGTTAACATCCTAACACAAATCCTGATCATATGGAGCAGTGTGTCCATGACGAAACGTCACTGGGGAAGACAAAAATACAACTGTGAGCTTGTAATTTCCCAAAGAGCACTTCGATACTCCACCGCTCCTCTGGGAAAATGTTTTGTGAAGTGATGAAAATGTTCAATTGTTTGGCATGTGCAGCTCAAGGAAAAAGGGGGGCTACATAATCCATCCATCCATCCGTCCATCCATCCATCCGTCCGTCCGTCCGTCCGTCCGTCCGTCCGTCCGTCCGTCCGTCCGTCTGTCTGTCTGTCCATCCATCCATCCATCCATCCATTTTCTTCCACTTCCACCATGGTTGGGTCTGAGTGAGAGATCATTCCAGACATCGCTTTCTCCAGCAATGTTTTCCAATTACTCCCGGGGGATTCCAGGGCACTCCCAGCCCAGACAAGATATGCACTCCATGCCTTGAAAACCATTCATTAGGCATCTAAATCAGATGCTTGAACCACCCGAGATTACTCTTTTTGATGCAAAGGAGCAGTGGCTCTAGTCTATTCTATACTCCATCTGGATGTCTGAGCTCCTCATAGTATCTCTAAAGCTGAGCCTAAGGTTAAATCAAGAGCTTTTCAAGAACCACTTACCCATGACAGTCTGGAACAACACCCTCATTACTGCTGAAGCTGCACCAATCCGCCTGCTCATCGCATGCTCCATTTTTCTATCAATTACGGCCAAGATCCTGAGATACTTTCGTTTCCCACAGAGAACCATGGCATCAGACTTGTTAGTGCTAATTCTCATCTTACCACTTTTCACTCGGCTGCAAACCACTGCATTGCAGGCTAAAGGTCACAGCTTAATGAATCCAACAGGACCACATCAACCAACAAAAAGCAGAGGAGATGCAATTCTGAAGTTCCCCATTGAAAGGAGAGCATCATTCAAAACTCTTTGGATATTTTGTCTCAACTACAACTGAGACAACCTCATGTAAACCACTTGTAATCACCTGTAATTAGACAATCATTGCTAAGGAGAGCCTGGTTCTGTCAGAGGTTAACAGGACTGCTGGGTCGAGGGGAAATTGTTGGGTTTCTCCCTATAATTCTGTAAGGTGTTGACCTCACTATGTAAGGTTCCCTGAGGTGATTGTATGAATTGTATGGGTTTAGCAAACAATCAAATAACACCTAGTATGAGAGGGTTTGTAGAGATATTAGACAGTGAGTGCCACAGCAATTATTGAAACTGTTTTGCAATTATACACCTTACTTGACAGCTATGTGTCGTTTTTTCTCATTTAATTTGTCACCCATCCAAATGAATTGACATCCAATCAGTTACTTGTCTGATCTTGTTAGCCTGAATCCACAGTCATTTCACATTCCAAACTGTCTTGTTTTCCAGATACATACACGGACACCAGAGCCCATTGATTAAAGAGAGCAGATCGATCTGTAAAATGCCAACAAACACGCCTGAGGGTGTGTTTTTTAGCATGCAATAATGAATGCTGGCTGAAAATTAAATTGCAGGGAGGACAATGCTTCTTCCACACCAGCAGCAGGTGCATACAGAGGAGGATCCTGTGGATGATTTAATGACTGCTTGCGCTGTGTGAAATATGGGCGTCGTTACCTTGACTAACAGAGCATCAAGTGAGCTCTTCAGAACAAATGGGAAACGGGCGATTATGAAGAGACATTCCGCTGCGCCGGGCCGAGGGCTTACAGCGGATAGAAAGAGAACACAAACTAGCCTCTAGCATTTCAAGAAACTGTCACATTGATGCAGCACACTCAGACAAAATGTTCCAAGCACATCATTCCCAGTTTCATAGCTCTAAAAGTGAGAAACAAATGTAAAGGGTGTCTTTTAAAAGCAAGCAATCACCAAAGAGTTTGATGCGGAAACTGGCACCAGAGGAATCAGAATCAAGCCTTTAGATCTCATGAGCTGCGTGCTGCCGTGTGTGCTCTTTGTTTGTGTGTTTGTGTGTGTGTGTTTGTGTGCATGACTCTGTGCAACTCTGAAGGATGATAAGCCACGGATTTAGGTCACGGTTTTCTAGGTTATACCTAAAAGCCACCTGTCTGTCTAAAACACAGTCAGATGATTTAAGATATTAGTACAGAAATGGGTGCTCATGTGACTGGACAGGAAATCTCTTTTTCTGTATCTCTCTGGGTATCCAGAAAAATAGCAAAATAACCCACTTTTCTCACAATAATAAGCCGGAGCATTCTGCTGACTGTCGCTGGCCGTCCGTTGGATTTTCGGGAGTAATTCTAAACGTTATTCAGAGATGCCGGATTAACACCCACCAGGTTCTTTTTGAAGATACTGACAAACTGCAACACTTGGAGCAACTAGGAACCAAGCCATTAAAATCCTGCAGAGAGAGAGCCAAATAAGTTCGTCAGGAACTTGTGTTGTCAGTATGTGGAAGGATTTGCTTCATTATGAGATTGCTGCCAGACATCTTCTAGCCACACAATGCAAATTTAGACCAATTTACAATTAAATATATCTTTTAATTTTATGTGAAAGCAAAACTTCCATCTCTTGCTTTTAACATAGCACTAATGATAACTGCAGGCTTGAATATTTCGAACTGTTTTTGACATTCTTTGCAGTTCTAAGTCTAAGTTGGTATTGATTACATGTTTAAGAAAAGGATCTCGGAGTGAAATGTAGACAGAAAATAACATAGTAAAAGCAAAACTGAACTCGATGCTGCTTTTTGTCACGCAAGATGCCTCATTATCCCATAACTTCTGGGGAAATCGCATCAGTATTCAAAGTATTGCATCACAACAGTGAAAACTTTAAATAGGCACATGGAGATTATACTTTTTTTCATTAAGTTGGATTTTAGTCAATCCTACAGTAAAGTTTAGGAAGCAAAGAATGAGTTGGATTTTTTTTTTTAAGTCGACAAAAACAAAAGAAAGTTGAAGGTTTTTGCTGTAATCACAGATAACTCTAAGTCTGAGCAGGGTTTTGTTTTAAACCTGTATATTTCTTTGTTTTATTCTTCCGCTGGCACAATATATTATGTGCTGGCACAATGCAGCAGAACAAAGGCCAACAACAGACACAATGCCTTCTGTTGCTTTACACAGGATTTATGTGCAAGCACACCCTCACACAACGATCTAACGTAGTCCGTAATCATGCCCAAGAACTATTCTCTGTCACACAAATGAATTACTGGTGAAAGAATGGAAACATCAAGCCTTTTGTATTTTTATTAACAATAGCTGGACAAGCTGAATAAAAAAATAAAAAAACGCTAAAATGTTTCTCGTACACCAACTGGCCACAGCATTAAAACCACTGATGCATGAAGTGAATAACATTGATTATGTTGTGACAATGGAACCTGCCAAGGGGAATATATCAGGTAGCAAGTGAACAGTGTGTTCTTGAAGTTGATTTGTGGGAAGCAGGGAAAATGCACAAGTAGGTGTTCTTAGTATTTTCTCCTGGACATTACCATAAATGAAGGGGAAACTAAGTGTGAATACAGTCTAGTATATCACCACTCCCTACAAAAGACAAACACTGAAAACACTCATTTTGCACCTTCTTCCTTGAGAGTAGTTCAGACCCTGAGACTTACCTCTACAGTTAAGGAAAAACACTACACTCCCAGTTTTGCATTGCAAATTTCCACCACATGACCCATTGACATTACTGTGAAGGACACCAACAATCAGTGTAAACGGATTAAAATAGTATTCACACTCCGCTCATTTATTTCGCCTGCAGATGTATTTTCACAGCGACTTAGTCAACTGTTGCCATTGCCTCAGCCACTCAGAACACTGTAAAAGCCAGATGTCACTTCATGTCAACTGCTGATAAAATTCCAATTTTTTGCAACATTAATGGAAACTCTACAGCAAACCCAGCTTTACCATCGAATTGCCACGTATATCAAAAGCCTTTCAGTGCACCGAAATAAGTCAGTTCTTTCCACTATTAAATTGTCTGGAACTTCACCAGGATAGAAGGAATGTTAATATTCTATTAGAGGCCATGGAGCCTGGCGTGAATGTTAAGGTGAGCACATCAGAGGACACTTCACACTCACATTTAGATTCAGGGGATTTGAGTAGATTAAAGAGAGGCTGGCGTGATTTTGCAGCTCACCCTCACGCTGCATGCACTGCAGCAGGAAACATTTCTCAGAGCAAAAATGTATTTTAGCTTTTACTGAGCTGTGAGAAACTTGATTCTGTCACATTCCCAATTACAACTACAGTAGAGATGCATTGAAAACACACACAGTAGTCCATGCAATTCTCTTCTCCCAAATTTCTTTCATGACTTCTGCCCTCCTTGAGGTGTATATTTAATTTTGCAGTAGACTTGACTTCATGCAGTCGCACCAGGTAATAAATGTCCTCCTCACTCATATTTTGCAGAAACTTATCACCACAGGGTGACTGATTAGCTTTGGGGAAACATTTCTACTCACCTCCCACTTCTGTCAGTGTGTTTATTCAAAAAGTAAAGGGAGACACTTATAATTGATTGGAGCTATGTGGTTATTATGGCTTTTTAAAGAGCAGCAATTATGCACTGCTAATGTGTGCCTATACGTAGCAGAACCGAGGTTTCGCCTCTCACAGGGTGGGAGTCCAAGGTTGGCCTTATTATCAGGACAGAAGCAGATGGACTTTTCAATTAGAGACATTTATATAAATAAAAATACAAAGTACCTTGACATTTTTAAGAAACGTCATTGTAACTAAGCTGGCTCCAGACCATAATACCCAGAATGGAAAAACAGTCAGTCTGAGCTAATGGACGAGATTTAAAATGATCCCCCTTTTCAGTTGTCCTTTAACAGCTACCCAAATTACAGTCATGAAAAGTGACAAGAGAAAGATGTAACAAGCTTGGATGTAATTTATGCAGTTGTAAACACTGCTGCAAGTCCAGGAACAGCAAAAACAAGTCTTGAATTCATGTATTTCTCTTTAAAATGTCACATTGTGCAACATCATGCAAACTGCTCCTACCAAATGCTACTGTAGCTTCCAAGTCAAGATGACAACCTCATGATGTCAGCAGAATGAATTTCACTCATTACTAAATTGTTTCTGCAAATTAAAACACAATAACCCGCTACCTCGCAAACAGAAATCAGTTAACATCAATGCAAGTTTAGCTTAGATGAATGAAAATGGGAAAAGTCTGTAGCAGCTTTTTCTCTGATTAATAAGCCAAAAATATTCACCAAACAGAAAGACAGGTCTGTAAAGGCAAGCACATTATTTTTAAGCCCCCACCCAACAAACAATACATTATACTTGGTATATTTAACTGATTTAAAATGTCACTGCTTTCTATAACTACAAGACAGCTCAGGATTTGTTTGCACTGACTGAGTTTTAAGAGTAAAATGTGTGAAAATGCAGATTAGGTTTTGTTCAGCTGGAGTCCTTGAAAAAAAAAAAAACTGGGTACAGAGAATGTCTAAAAATATTACATATATACACAATTCATGAATTTTCATTTAATTTAAAAAAAGTATGAATAAATAAAAATAACCAATAAAACAAGGTATTTAAAACAAGTAAGAATATTTTTTTCCCAAAACAGTTTGAGCTATTCATTATGGAAATGAACAAAACTCATAGACTGTATATAAAGATTCCTCCAGAATTCTCCATGATGTCACCCACAGGTCACTCAAAGCAGCCACACCCCTAATCATGCATAAATTTAGGCCTTAATTAAATTTAAATGAATGAGTTTTATAGAAATTTGCCTCTTGCACAGTTGTTATGAACAGGAAAATTAGCTATAGAGACCAAAGCTTTTCATTATATCAGGCTGTAAATGTGTTTATTTCTGCTGCAAAGTTGGACATTTTAACATGGGGGTCTGTGGGGATTGACTCACTTTTAGAGCCAGACTCAAGTGGACATTTGAGGAACTGCAGTTTTTTATCACTTCCCTGTTAGATTAAATTTTTAGCCTCACTGATTGCTGCTTTGCAAAACTGCTAAATTAAAATCAGAAAGAGGAACATATTAAAAAGAAAACACAGGGCAGACAATAGTGCTTGAATAAATAGGACAGAAAGGGGAGACTGGACATTAACTTGCTGGTTCACGAGCCTCTTAGTTTGGTTCAGAGCAGCTGATGAATGAATGATGGGATATTTCCAGGGCCACATTAATGGGGGTTATATTTCCTTCTCTAATGTGGCGCTGTGCTTGTTTGGTGACTGATATATTTGAGTCTGACATCCTCTGACTGATGTGGCACTTCACTGACCCTCCAGACACTTCATTTGATGAGAAGCCCTTATCTCTGTCAATACAAAGCCCTCAAATGAAGAGCTGCATAAAGAGCTTTTGAAGAAGCTGTCTCTTCCGCGCTTAAAATGATGTGGTTGAAGTACCACCACACACATACACACACAAGCACACAATTTGTCTTGCTTCTCACTTTTCAAGCATTCCTTTCTAAATCATTTAAGTTACCTTCAGCCCACAGAGGCAGAACGTTGATCACAGTGCTGATGTAAGTTCAGGCTTCTTTTCTAGACGTAATATCAATTCAGCCTCTATTTTAAACTTTGCAAATCGATACATCCATTGAGCCAAAGGCTGTGCTCCTTGTTTCTTCTTTTATGTTTCATCCAGCAGAACCTGGCTCACAGCCTCATTGTTCACCGATCACTCCTGGGCCGCTATGTGGGTCAGGGTTACTTCCTTGAGCTGTTTTTTTTTTTCTCGCCTTGAACGCCACCTGATCTTTACAGTGGACTTTGGGAAATAATATGCTTTGCAAGTGTAATTTGAGCGGAGCGTCCCCTGCAGCCTGTTACCAGTAACCCTGTAAGACTGTAGGATGCAGAGATGAAATGACGACCGCAGACAGAGTACTCAGGATCTTCCTGTTCTCCTTTAACTGGTGGCCTACTTTCAGTGAGACAGTAAATGCTGCTGCTTGTTCGGTGTGACTGTTTAAACAAGTTAAGAGAAACCCCCCCTGAGCCAGAGAACAGTACGTTGCATGTGGTTAAATCACAATTATCAATACAAAACACGAACAGGAGTCTCGCTAAGGCGTTGATGTTAGTGGTGAATGGCTGAATATTTTAATACAACACAGTTATATTTTGTCGTGCACATGAAATACTGCCGGAAGATGTCTTTGTTATTTTGCTCGAAGCTGCATGTTTGATTATTTTTAATTAGATTTTCTATCAAATATGTACATATTTTAAACAAACTTCCAAGGTGCTGATAAGAGCAACATTCCTGCAATGTTGTCTGTGCTGCTGAGTCATCATATTCAACAAAGCACTGCTGCTCAAAAATGGGTATTCATCAAAGCACCTGCCTGACAAAAGCCGCAGCAAACAACAGATATGACAGAGTACAGTGGAGGAAATACGGCATCAGCAATAAAGAAAGCGATAAAGCTGTAACATTTTCAAACTTAGCAGCACTTTCAGAACCGTGGGCGAAACATGAATCGCCCTCAACAGCGACCATCTGAACCTCGGCCCTCGTAAAAAAAAAAAGAGGAAAAAAAAGCTGACTGCCGTAATGTATCCCGAGAGACTATAAACACAAACCATGTGGAGCTGAATGAAAGAGACGAGGTGACACAGCACACTGCTGAACAGTCAGAGGAGCACGTGTAAACAGTTGAGGTTTCAAGGTCGTGTTTGTTGCCCTTCTCACTGACTGACAAGTTGGGTGGGAAACTCTGGGCAGCTGAAGGTAATTAAGTTAGCTGCTGTGATGCTAGAGGTCAAACTATACAAAGTGATCACCGTGGCAATTATCACGTTGTGGGGCCCGCTGATTATTCAGACTATTAATCATCTTAAGCGATAAACTGGTTTTGATTTAGGGTCAGAGATGTTTCTCAATTATAGACTATGTGTAAAAAATAGAAGCAACCTCAAAGTCTGAAAAGTGAAGCTAATGCATCAAGTGACTCAAAGCTGCATTCTTTCTAACATCCAGCAGGGGGCGACATCTATAGTTGCAAACTGTATAGAAGTCTATGAGAAAATGACACTACTTCTCACTTGCACTGTTGCCTCAGTAAGCATAGTCCTGAGTTTATTGTCTCAATTGAGCATGATGTTCATTTGTAAATTATGGTCCCACTTTGATTAAAAAAGAGGATAAAGCTGGGTATGTTTCAGGGCGGGGCTATGTAGTGATTGACAAGTTTCTACCATACTAATGTGTGTACTGTCCTTGAGTTCTCAGTCAGATTGATACCTCGTTCACATCCATTTCTAAAAACACTACGAGGGCGACAGCGAAATGCCAAACTCGAGGCTTCAGAACATTAGTCCCCAAGCCAGTGGGTGATATCATGGTCTCTACATCTTTAATATATAGTCTTCTCTTTATCCATTATTTATATTCCACATTTTTCTTCAGAAGGGTGGCTCAAATGTGATGAAAAACAAAATATAAATCCATACAGATGTGGAATCTTTCAGCATATGCGACTCATCCAGTCAATTGTAAAACATCTTTTTATGAGCATTCTTTGTAAAATCTTTTTGTAAACACCTCTTTTTTTCTTGTCAACTAATTAGAAGATTAGTATTTTTTTTGTACATTAAATACTAAGTTGACTACAACAGGTCACTATAGCTTAGCATAAGAACAGGAAGGGACTCTTCTAGAAAAGGGGGACCTACATAGTATTAGGCAATATGTTTTAATGCTGGTAGAGAGAGACTAACCTTCCTTGTCATTTTTACATTTCAGTTTTTTATGCAGATTCCACAACAAAATGTAATGTTACTACTAGTTTTAACTAGTTTTTTTTTTAAATCTTTAAACATGGTCTCTATGATACAGGAGTGTGTGGATGATGAAGGCAAAAATATAGAGTGAAGTTAAGTTGCATTAATTTGATTTATGTAGGGAAAATAAACAGTTTATTGATGCTTTTGTTTGTTTCTCTAAAATGAAAATAAAAAAGTGTCAATTTTTTTATTAGTTACTTCCCCCATAACTGTTAATAATAGATACAAAAAGTATTTTTCTGAGCCTTGAACTCTTTTTAGCTTCTGAAAGGAGGCATGCCAAAGAAAGTCTGAGAACCACTGCTGTAAACTAATATAACTAACTCCACTTTCTTCAGAAGTGAGGTTAAGTATGGACCAGGACCACTGAGTATTCTTAATTAATCCTTGATACTGTGATCCCAGGCCCACGCATACGTACATTTCATTTACACCCGGTACCTTGTGATTGATGCTTCCGTTACTGCTGATGCTCCGGAGAACATTAGTCACTGCTGCACGGTGGGTCAGTCTTCATCTAATTACAGGCCGCCTGAAACAGGATCTGTTAAGTGTTTACACATACAGTGCATGCACACATGGGTACGTGCACATGTTCTCTCGCTTGAATTGAATGTGCACACTCACACAGTCACAAGACGATGGTGTCAAGTTAGGTCACCGAGCAGCCATAGTGTGTCTCCTGAGGATTTCTGTGGAGGGCTTCCCTGATTATAGTTGTATAGGGATATGCAGACCGTACATATTCTTAGTGGTTTGACTGATGCACAATTAATTCTAGGTACATTTTAACAAGGTCAGTTTTCTGTAAACTACCATTGCATAGAAGGTACTATGCTGTGTTTGCAGGCCTGTATTTTTCTGCTGAGGGACAGACTGTCGGGGGAGAAAAAAATCAATGAATATCGAAAAACTCTGAAGCTTAAGAGATTGTTTGGCACTGGGGAGGGGCGGAGAAGAAAGAAGAGCTGCAAACATAAGGTCAAAGAGAAAACAATCAGAAGGGATTGAAAGAATCAAAGCCGCAAAGATTATCAAAGCATCCAGTGCCAAAGAAACTTACAAAGACGTGGACAAACAAGAGGATTGATGTTGAAACCTAGAAGTCTTGGAGGAGTCAGACATTAAAGAGACCAATTGGGATTAAAACAAAAATAGATCCATGGAAAGCAGAAAATAGCTCAAGCTTGAAGAAAGGAAGCAGGTCTGTGAACGTGATATTGAAATCCGCTGGTGACATAAAGACATTTAAAGCATCATGAGCAGGTCCCCCCCCCAAAAAAAACACATGAAATAAGTGTATTATTTTTATTGACAAGAAGCTGATGGGAAGACTGATGCTATTATCGTCTACCAGCACCTTTAAAGCACACTAATCAACACACTGTATCTCTTTTGTTAAATTCTTACAAAAGCCTTGCATTATGACAAGTTGCGGTTTCAAACTGTGGCCATGTGCCAGATTATTTATAGTCCTGAAGCAGTGACTCCCTGTTCTTCTTGTTGCGTCACAACCTTAAGGTGACGGCAAAACTCAACAGGAAGTCACTAAACCTGGACGTTGTTTGCAAAATCTTTCATAAAATGATAACTTGCACATTCAACACGTCAGATTCTGCATCAAGTTGGTTCAATCTAGCTTTCACACTTAATGCTATTCAGCTAAGGTGACTGGTTTTGGCTTCATATGTAGCATACAAAGATGGTATTGCAGGTATACAATGTACACCACTTTCTCTGCAGGACAATTTACCATATACGTACCTACCAGCATCCACAGACACAGATCAGTGCACATCTTGCAGTGATCTGACCTGTTTTAAGTCCACAGTTCACAGAGAATGAGGTGAATAATGCTATGTATCTAGTCACAACACTTCAAAACTGTTTACACTGAATGCATCGCAAGAAAAACACTTTGATAATGTCACTTTTCACAATGTGAAAAATGGATACAGTTGGAGAGTTCTCAGCTACAAGCACGGTCGCCACCTAGACTATATAGGATCCAGTAGTTGGTCCACCATATTGTGCATTTAGATTCAATCCAGGGTTGCCCTTGCTGTTGTTTTGATTAATTATTTGCGGCTCCGCTGCCCTCAAGAGCTGCTGAAATTCAACGCCTCTTCCGAGGACGACGAATCCTAGATTTTCAAGTTACACACGTGCAATTTGAACAGCCTTACTGGCTGCAGTAGTTTTGAACATCACCGCAATTATATGCGAAGAATGATGTGTGTAGGTGTAAAGGGCCTTAAGGCAGCAATCAATCATGTTATAGACTTTTCTCCCAGACTTTAGCCTTTAAGGCAATACCTTCTCCCATGCAACATAAGTTCACCACATCTGCAGAGAAGCACCGTCTTAGTGATGGACTTAAGGAATGAATGTCTCTTCCCTTGTCGTTCCATTACCCACAAGCTTCATACATGCTACACATTCAAGTCTGCTGTTCTCTGAGGTTCAATCACCTCAGCAGACACATGACCTCCTTACTGCCTTACATCTTTGAGCAAGAGACTGAAAACTTCCCTGCAGGATGACAATGTCCATGAAATGCATAATGTGCCCTTGAAAAAAACACAACAGACAAAAAAGACTCTCCTTCAACAATGGGGGGCGACTGTTCAATAACAATCCTCACACCCAGGTGAAGGTTGAAAATGGCATCTTGATTGACCAGATAATTAAATCTCCCAGCCGTAAATTGGCAGGTGATGAGATACCCAGTTTAGACAGTTAGTCCAATTGATAAGGAGACACAGGTAGTAGTGAAACCACTTGTGAGGTCAGTTTATTTATAGAGCACACTTTAACAACAGAAGTAAGCTCTAAATGTAATAGACCATATATGTCGTGATAGGTTTCAAAACATGGGGGGACGTGAACTGAAGAGGAATAACTTGAGTATCTGGAACATCTGAAGGTGGAATAATGGCTGAGGAGATCGGAGATATAAACAGGTGCAAATATGCAATAGATAGATAGATAGATAGATAGATAGATAGATAGATAGATAGATAGATAGATAGATAGATAGATAGATAGATAGATAGATAGATAGATAGATAGATAGATAGATAGATAGATAGATAGATAGATAGATAGATAGATAGATAGATAGATAGATAGATAGATAGATAGATAGATAGATAGATAGATAGATAGATAGAATTTAAAAACAAAATAGCCTTATAATCAGTTTTGAATTTAAAAGGAGGCCAGATTGTTGTTGTTTTGTTCCTGGTACCAGAGGGTCCTTGTTGGTGCACAAAGAAACAAAGCCAATTACAATAGGTGATGTGAAAC
>OMNN01101523.1:2015-22435 GCA_900302755.1 Chromis chromis
ATGAATACACTTAGAAATTAATCATTATATTGATTAATCACAGTTATATTGTGATGTTACCAATACTTGTTAGACATAATTACCATGACAAGAGTAATACAGGATTTTTATTTCAGTAAATAATGATTCCATTGTTACACTTTATGTTCAAATGCAGTGTTTTAGTTCATGTGGCTAAAATGACAACTTGTGTGATCATCTAAAAGAACATCAATACCCAACATTTACATTGCAGTGACACCTAATCTACAGCCCTTACACTTTGTAGCTACACAGTAAGTAGAGAGAAAAAGGGGCGGCCAAGGGACAGCTTCATTTTACAGCCCATATACTGTAACCTGCAAACACTACCCATATAAGGTGGAACCTGTAATTACAATGAATGAACAGAGAACAGCAGTTTACTGTACACTGGACTTACATTGCAACACCAGAGCTTCCTGCCACATAAAACATACTTATGCATTTGCATACTTTTGCATATGCTTTCTAGGAAAAAAACATTTAGAAAATGAATTAAACTGACATGTTAAAAACAAAATTAGAATGCTGTCGTTTTTTTAAGGACTATAATTCACACTGAGCAAAATTATAAACACAGCATGCCAATGGTCTTCTTTTCTGACTTACAGAATAAAATTTAAAAAATCTAGAAAAGACTTAATTTAAACAACAGTGCACAAAAAGTTTAGGAGCTGATCAACTGGGAGCACATTCTCAACCACTGATTTAATGCACAGTTAGTCAGGTGTGGATTTAAAGGGCAAAGATCAGATAGTGTGACCAGAACACACTCTTCTTTGACCTGTGACTATAAAAGACCACCTTAAAATGCAACTTTATTCAAATGAAGAGAAAGACAAAAACAAGCTGTTTTTCTCAACTGTTAGGGTCACAGCCAGACACATTAATGTTGTCTAATCGATCATCTCAGACAGCATGGTCCGATAGACAGTCTGCCACGTGATGCTCTAGATGGAGGTGTGTATTGTGAAAGTAAAATCAACCATGAACTTTTAGGTTATCATATATTATCTGTTTCTTCGTATAACATATATTTATCTTTGTTGTTGGGGAACAAATTTCTGTTAGTAGAGTAACTTCCATGTCGCTCAGATGGAAGCGTTACCTAAGGGGTCAAAAAGGTTAAGGTTTGAGGCCAACAAGAGAAGATACACTGATCAAGCATAGCATTATGACCTCCTGCCTAATATTGTGTCAGTCCCCCTTTATGTGGTCAAAAATGCTCTGAACCATTGGGCATGGACAAGAGGACCTCTCAGGGTGTCCTATGGGGTTTGGCACCAGGACGTTGGCAGTGGATCCTTTGGGTACTCTGGCTTGTGCAGTGGGGCCTCTGTCAATCCAACTTGTTCCACTGCATCCTGTTGATGCTTGATCAGAATGGGGTCCAGGAAGTTTGGAGGTCAAACCAACATCTTGGGCCATTGTCATGTTCCTCAAGATGATTGTTTGATGTTTTTGCCATGTGGTGGGGTGTATTTTCCTGCGGGGGTAGGCCAGTGACATTTGGGATTGCCATTTGCATGAGGGTGTGTGTGTGTTCTGGGACAATGTGTATTTGGGTGTCTAAGTCTCATCAACACAGATGCCAAAATCCAAGGTTTTCCAGCAGAACACCACATAGTACCAACATGATCAATGCTATTCACTTCATCTGTCAGTGGTTTTCAATGTTGTGGTTGATCGGTGTATGTTTACACCTCTGAAAGGTTTTTGTCTTTCCAAAGATGGATTCAGCTTTTCTAACATGGTACAACCTATTTACAACAAGCCGATAGGAGAAGAGTCATGTTCACTTTAAATTACATTTGTTCCCTCAAATGTTCATCAACTTCTCCAAGCCCTTCAGGAAGAGTGAAACAACATTGCATGAGCAGCATCAAAAAATCTCATTAACTCTATGCATTTTAAATTTAGGATTTCTGGCCTTTGATGCCACTTTTTATCTGCCCATTACCATTTCCAGTCTAGTACATACTTGGCTGTCTAATGATGTCCATTCTGTTGTAGAGATGCCGTATTGGAACAACTAAATCTATTCCACATATCTTGAAAACAATGGATAGAATTTAATAAAATATTACGTCCTACACTCATATTTTTGTTCAATATAAGTAATACCAAATTGTACCTGCAGATACCTGCATCTGTTATTTAGCTTTGCTCGATGACATAACAATGGATGCAGACACAAGCAACTTTCCAGCCAGTGTTGAGCTCGGTGTTCTCCCCAGCCTGCCATAATGAATGCATTAGCACAACTAAAATTACATCTTGATTAAAAACACTTTGGATACTAACTTATTTATTAAGGTAGGGGCTGAGTAGCATTTAGCAGCTCCATGTGGGCCAATCAGTGAAGTAATGGCAGTCGCTTGTCCCACTACTGAAAGTAAATACATATAGAACCACAGAGACTCCCCCTGCAGTCATATTTAACACTCGCAAGTGCACGTTGCACACATCCCATTTCTCGGTCTACACCAGCTGGGGCTTCATCCTACTAAACAAAGGATTACTCCCTCTCTCTCTCTCCCTTTCTCTCTCTCTTGCAGTATGTCACTGTCTACCAGCATCACCCTGAGTGATTGCCAGTCCTGACACCTGCCTGCTTGTACCACTAACCCACCCAAATGCCCAGGAAATTAAATGCTCAGCCGAGGTAATAAAGAGAGTAAATCCTGGTTGTGTTCTCTGCCGACGGCCAGAAGGGGGTTGAGGGGGCAGGTATTACCATATTAAGCCCAGGCAGAAGGGATCACAGCCTAACACTCCCTCATTACACCTCATCTGGTGGGGATTTACTGCTTTTCCAAAAACAGCTTCCCTGCAGCTGTCTTAGCCGGGCACGTGCTAGGCAGTTCATATTCCCATACTATAATTTTGGGGAACGTTTTCATGCATTTCATTGTAACTTGTTGAATATGGCGGAAGTCCTGCTTTGGTCATATGAGATTGAAACAAATCAACCCCTTATTTGCATCATTAAAGCTCACCTAAATCAGTAGGTTATAATTTCCCCCATTCAGATTCAAAGCACAAGTGTAGTTTTGTTCTAGTTTCCTAATCCTATGATAATTTTTGATATTAGTCATCATACCTGTGTGTGTGTTCAGTGTGCGACAGTGTGAACAGCTTGTACAGTGACTGCAACAAACATGATGAACCCTCTCATTTTGAAGAGATTTCCCCTTCATGATAACAGCTGCCAAGGAGCAGATTAATAATGAAGTAGAAAATGAGATTATGCTGAGTCATTAAGTTTATATCTCTCTGTAGAAGTAGATAATGGTTCTGCAAGTGATCATAAATGTCGGCACAAAGTCACAAGAATGCTTGATTATAAATGAAGTCCTTGAAATCTTCCACCACTGGGAAGCTCCTTCTTTTTCTTTTTTTGCAGTTTATGAGTAACCAACAGTTGTTTGTCTCTTAAAAAGAGTGAGTAGTAAACAAGTCAAATGAAATTTTATGACAGAAATACACCGATTAACCACAACATTATGACCACTGACAGGTGAATAACATTGATCATATTGGTACTATGTGCTGTTCTGCTGGAAAACCTTGGATTTTGGCATCTGTGTTGATGAGACTTAGACACCCAAATAAACATTGTCCCAGAACAAGCACACTCCCTCATGCAAATGGAAATCCCAAATGTCACTGGCCTACCCCTGCAGGAAAATGCACCCCACCACATGGCAAAAACATCCAACAATCAGGAACATCTTGAGGAACATGACAATGGCCCAAGATGTTGATTTGAAAACATGTACATCTTGAGGTTATTGTTGAAAACGTCAGTGGAAGAGGAACATTTAATTCCAGGAGTGAGGCTTCAACCTACCAACAGCACCAAAGGAAATGTCTAGAACCAGTGTTTGGTTTGTGCATTGTGTAGGAACATGGTGGGACAACCTTCATATTTAGATATAAAGGGCTTGTTCTAAGCTAACAAAAAATATCAAACAATTTGTAGTTACATGTGATTACACACAAAAGAAAACACGATACCATTTCTGCTAATGAACCCCCTTAAATCCTAAACACTGGTTCTTCAAAGAGCGCTGTACATAATTTCTACTTAATCAGTTAGGAAGCATGTTAGACAAATGAACACACTTTAATTTGCTACTAGTCTTATGCATTTGCCTTTAATAGAAACAATCTTTAACAATTACACAGACTTGTTTGTGTGACCACTTTGAGGACGTGTCAGCTGACTGTCACTGCGGTTAAGACTTCCAGTGCGTGACTCTGAACTACATTCATTAAGAAAATGTCAACCCTGGTAACAAGAGAGTCGATTTCTGGCACTTATCATCTTCTACATGCAGAGTTTTCATCACTTTTTACAGAAATGTTGTGATTAGTAAAAGCCTAATGCTCTTGTAGGTGCCTGGTTAGTTTAACCTTTGCCCCCCCAGAGGCTCACAGACCTACAAACAATGTTATTAAGGCTGTTCTGTTATGGCTGTTACATATCAGTAACATTTGCCCAGCCTGGTTAGTCACTCAGTAACAACTTTATCAACATCAAGAGAAAACAGAACAGTCTTATCATAGCAGTTACTGCACCTTATTGAGACAATCGATATTGAATACAGGTCAGGCTGAAGGGAAATTTCCGAACCGAGAGCTGAAACCTGCACTGCTGATAAAGTTACGGCCTAATTAAAATTCACGGTTTGTTTGTTAACAAGTAATAAGCTTGTAATTACATGATGCACCAATTCAACACACACTGGTTCTTGCTGCAAGTCAGTAGAAAGATCCCTCTCTAGGATATTTATCTAATAAGAAATAAGGTGGAAGCTTTAGGGGTGGATTTTGGTACATTTGGAGCCAGTCTTTGTACTAACCCAGAGGCTTCATGTGTGGCAACCTGATATGAGATCTTTTCATTTAACTCTCGGCAAGCATGTTTCCCACAATGTTGAACTATTCCTTTAATGTTCTTTCTCTCACCTCAGTGAACAAAACTGGATCTCGTGCTGCCTGTAATGATTTATCTGGACACCACCGGTAACTTTACAAAGTTAACTTTTCAACTTTTTTTGTTAATTTTACTGAAAGTTAGTAAAGATTTACCACTGGAGTCCACAGACACTTCCAATATCACAACTTGCTCTTCACCAGAAATACATGTGGACATATTCTGCGCTGCTCACAGATTTACATCCCATTACAAACCCTTTACTACGTGACCTACAGCCACATTCCCTGTCATGTGTGTCTGAATCACCCATTCCTATTACAACTCTATTGCATCACCGCGGCTATTGGTTACAGCCGACACAAAGGACCTGGGATGGGTGTGTGTTTTGACTAAACCTTAGGGTGAGACGTGTCAGGAAACAGGTTACACTCGTGTTATTTTGAATGATAATGATGTCAGGATGAGCTTTGACTTTCGGTGCTACATATTCTCACTTCTTCACCGTTTTATTTTTGGGTCTGTTTGCACAGAGCTGTGGCGCATTCTGGACATGAACTTAGAGATCAAACACGGTTTGACTCAGTGACCCCTGATGATACAACAGATAGAAGATAGGAGACGGCTTTATCTTGTAGTGCTACTGGATGTTTAATATGGGCCTCCTGCATTATAAAAGGAGAACTAACAAGAGGAAAGGAGGGAATGAAAAATAAGGATCTAATATGCTTGAGTGTTCCTAGAAAATGTCAATGTCACATGCTAGATATGCCTCTTTTATCCTTTCTATTTATGACAGGCCTTACATGCTGTGTACTTACACCATATTTATTTCTCTTTACTTAACACTCTACACTGTAAATCGTGTTAAGCTCATTCCGATTAAAAGCATAAGTTCCTCTGCTGCCTCAACCATGTAAGTTAACTGCATGAATAATAACCAGTGCAAAGTCATTATATGAGTTGTGAAAATGTAAAACTGACTGAATTAAATCAACTGATCTTGAGAAAACAAGCTCAGTAAAGAATACAGATTTTAAGATCTTAAAGCGTTTCTCCTGGTTATAGTGAGACTAATTATTGTTATTATAAGTCTACAGAAGTAAATTCAGTACTATTTTTTTTGTTATGTTTAGATAACTTGTTTTGAACAGTGTGTATTGAGGACACTTAGTAAGTTTCCACCATCTCTGTTTTCTGAAACTACAAAACAAACAAACACAAAACAAGAATCTCTCTAACAATGCATCATGGGAAGTCTGCCTACATTCTAGTTTTTCTTCTTATAAACTCAATTTAATGATTTGAGTAAAGTCTTTGCATTCAACACATCATTTTAAGTTACAATGGACTAGAAATGAGCAAAGGCCACTTATTTACATGAAGTAAACCAGTTTGATTTGACAAAATTCCTTCATGATGTTTTACAGTGAACCCACCACACAAAGACTGACAAAATAATGACCTGAAGTCAGAACGACACATAATCAGTGTTTGATTAAAATAGTGAAAGGAATGAAAATACAACTAAAACAAGTGTTTTTCCCCACATTCCTCTTCTATCTATCTAAAGCCTACAGATATGTGAAGGGCTGCAGCCTGTACCTGAGCAGCTCTACTCCTGTTTTATATGCTTTGTAGAGGCTGCCAGCTGCTCCCACCAACACCGTAATCAATCAGGTGAAAGTCCACCAGTTTTATCAAGTATTGAGACACTCTGCGACCCACATATGCTGCACTAAATCTCTTGCAGCTGGCAGGCTTGCAAATGCTGTCATTGTTTCACAGTGATAGTTGGACAGGAACTCAAAAAGAAAGCCGTGCACACGCACACACACACATGAAGAGATGCTCACTATATAGAAAGAACAGTGTTTTTGTAATCTAAAAGGATATTTGGTTTGACTTCTGTCCATCAGTATTGCTCACATCTTTGCAATCTAAGTGACTTGCCTGAAATTAGCATAGTGGTTATATTTTTCCCTTCCAATGCGGCTATTGTCTGTGGGTTCCTATTGAGGGCCTCACATTACAAGACCACAGTGCCGCTATTGTGTCCTGACAAGGACCTTTCACACACTCATTGCCAATACTAGCACTTATTGGCAGATTCGCAGTGTAACAGTCACACTCTTGCAGGTGTGGAAATTTCCATGAGGAGCCCTGCACTGTAGGGACAGGCTTAAGAAGAACTAGCTAATTTACACAAGCACTCAGATTTCTGATGACATGTGATATGTGCTGGTAAAAAGGACTGAACCACCCAGGAGACCACTCAACACCTACTTCAGATTAGATATCGGTTTGAAGAGGTAAACCATGCTTTTCCTCCAAGAACATCTGTACAGCTGCTCCCACAGAAGCAAGCTGCCTCTGCTGTGGTATTGATTATTGGTTCTGCAGGACCACCTAGTTTTGATTAGACAATATCATTGTGCTATCAAGGAAAGGCGGTTTGATCCAAGGAGAGGGAAGGGCTTCCCTTTGTACAGACTTATCTCCTCTTGGCCTCAAATCAAGGTTGCAGGCCTGGCCGCATTCCTAGCCCTCAGCCGCGTACAGCCACAGTTTAAACACATCTTCAAATTGTAAGCTGATATCAAGATTGTGTACTCTATGTTATAGTCCTCAGTGTGGAGTGGTGTGTAAAAGACAACAGCTGTGCCAGGATCCTTGTCCACACCCTGTTTGAGAACCATGAAACTGTCTAATGTGACACTCCAGAAGGTGTAATGATGACACTGTGACAACGCACACAAAGGGAAGTTACACAACAATTAAATTCGACAGGCTATGCATTTAGTTGAGCTGTTTTTTCAGCACCCTTTTGGCAAAACAACTCCATACTAAAAAAAATCAGGAATGCAAAAATTAGAATTACCAGAGAAAAACCGAGTGTTTTTAGGTTTTTAGCTACGAGTGTCAGCTTCCTCATCATGCAACCGCTGGAAAGAGTAAAAAAAAAAAAAAAAAAAAAGCTGCGTTATCAAGCCCACAGCTGCTGTTGCCCAATCGAGACAGCGGTGGGGAAAGTGGGCCGGGCTGCGCGCCCCTAGTCTTTATAAAATTGCCTCATACATCCGCCTTGCGCTACACATTATAAACAAAGCAACGGCACAGCAACAATTTGCGCAGTTTGAAAGAAAGAAAGAAGTTTTGTGGACTTTTTTGGGGAGTGTTCGTCTCGGGACAATCAGCAGTTAAACCAACAGGTAAGTTTCTGCTCCAAATAGCAAACTTCCCCCCCCAGTTTTTCATTATTTTATAGAAATTTGTGCGCTTACTTCCTAGTTAGTTTTTCAGCATGTCTGAACACGTTGTTATTGCTGTGTAGTACTGCAACACGGCTGAATAACAGCGTTAATAGGAAAGAAATCTTGTTCCACTTCATCATTAATGATAAGTGCATTGTTTTTATACTTTGCGCGTTTAGAAAGTTCATGCAGACTGTGCGTAATTTCGTGCGTAAAATGCGTTTTGGAGACGCCTTTTCTCACACTCTCAATCTGATTTCTGGCAAAAATGTGGCGTGCATTTAATGGTAAGGAGTGGCACTTATCTGTGCAGCAAGCAAACATGTAGCTGGAGCTTCTCAGTCATAGATCGACATGCTTTTTACACGTGACACCGGAGGCACACACACACATACACACACACACACACACACACACACACACACACACACACACACACGCAAAAACATGAAGCTTTTATGTCAAATGTCGCAAATATTATGAGGGAAGTAGTTGCATAACAAATCCTCTTTGCTTTCTAGCCCTAATATTAAGAAAACAAACACAAACATGAGGATCGGAGAAGGGGAGGGGAGTGGGGTGGTGCTTGCAACAGGACGAATCAAAATATGGAAAAATGTTTCTTTTTCTTTTTAAAAAAAAACCTAATGTATTAATGGAAGCCTGCCAAAATATAAAGCACATCCTGCCATCAAAACAAAAACTCCACACTGACCTGCTTTCTCTGTTTAGATTTCCAGCTAGTTCAAATATTAAGAGATGTAGTTAAATCCAGTCCTGTGTTAAAGATTATCTCAGTAGATGTGTACTTTGTGGTGTTACAGTAGGACACATCTCGCAATAAAACTGCAGCAGCTGCTTGGACCAGCGAGCTTGTGGTGTTTTTTTTTCGTTCTCCTGGACCTGCTGGTGATCCCTTCAGACCCCCATCGTGACCTCCCCTCACCAGCTGACTGGAGCCATGGAGAAACCCACATTTCGATATCTCTTACAGTCTGAAAATGTAGGTCTGGAAGAGCTTAAGTCCAGCAGGCCTGCTGCTGCTGCTGCTGTGCTGATATTTCAGAACCAGGGATTTGACAGATTAAGCGAGTACCCAAAGATTAGGGAAGCAATCATTGTTTCTGCAGATGGATGCATCAGGCTCGTGGATTTAAAAACTATATGGAGGCAACGGTGGAAGGATGGCCTGGCCTTGATTCTAGCTCTCTAAAATTGAGACTTAATGTCCAAATCTAATCAGTACATATGCTTCTCTCTCTCTCCTCTCTCCCACTCGCTCTCAGCGAACAAAGAGAGAGTTTGAGCTCATGCTGTTTTGTAACTTGGATGTTCTGGCTTAAGCGCTGTGTCGTATCTCTGGATTTACCATGGTAAACAAGTACTAATGTGTTATGTAGGCCTTCACCAGCGCTGTTGTTGTTGTTTTCCTCTGAAGCTCAAACCACATTATCTCGCTGTAAAGTGAAAAAAAATGTCCCCCAAAATAGCCTGCTTTTCAGGAATCAGTACATAATCAGGAGAATTCTGCTTATTGTGAAAGCTTTAAAGAGCGACACCTTCTCACCTAGTCAAGTAGGGGCCTTAAATACAGTGTTTGTTTACTCCTAAATCTTGTTTTAGAGACAATGACCAGCCAGCATTTCACAGACCGAGTATAGAGTTTGCGTTCTTTGGTATGCATCTGATTTCGGGCTACATATTTTGGATCATCCCGAACCTATATCCTCCCACAGTTTCCTGTCCACAGTTGCATAACACAGTCTCACTTCTGCCAGGCCGAAGCTGTTTCACTGAATAGTTTTGTTTTTGTTTTCCTACAGCTTGACATCACTCAAAAAAAAAGTTTGAATAAGGAATCTGCATGTAGGAACTGGTTTGACTCGGTTATAAAGACAATGTGTGACTGTTGCCAATGACACCAGTTTGCAGAAACCCCCCCTCTGCTGCAGCGACACAAAATCCCTGTGAGAAAAAAACACACTGCAGAAACAGTACTTCCCCTTTTAGTGTATTTGTTAATGCATTTGGAAGCAAACTAAACTTTCAGATTATTTTTTCATTCTTTTGGGTTTCATTATATTTATCTAGATTCGTCTTTTCCATGACAGTCTATTGACATCTGTGAAATCATTACATAAGAAACATCAAGGCAGCAGCACTCGTATCTTGTTGCTTGAGATTTGGACCTGTGGGGCTAAACTAAAACATTTCCCTCTGTGTGCTCGTCTCGGTCAGGTGAAACATTAGCTCGGTGATGCGAACAGTTTGACGCACGCCACAGGTGTAAACAGCAGGTGACCTAGTTGTCTCAGCCTTCTGCCCAGCCAGACTCTGTCTGCTGCCAACATGCTAACAGGTGGTGATGGTAGTCGAGTGCAGAGGAATTTAGTTAGTTTAGTTTAGTTACTGAACTCTCCGGTCTGGTTTTAGTTAAGTGTGTTTGCCAAAAGGCTTAAAACAGGCTTAGAGGTTTGCCTCATGTTGACATGTGGACTTATTTTTCAGATTTTATAAGCTAAAATGGCCTTCTTTCAACATCACGATGATCATAAACATGCCTTCTCTCACATGGCTGTGGAATCTCAGCGGGGGCTGATCTCTTGTCCTACTCAACAAAGATCCTGCAGTGCACTGGTGGCCATGTTTCAGAAGGCCGCAGCAGACAAATGAACCTGTTGTTTGATACTCCTCTTCCTCTGCACTATTGTGAGATCTGGCTGGCACTGGTCTCCCAGTCAGAAGAGCATGTTTGTGCAAGAGTGTGTGTGTGTCTAGGGTGTATTCTGCCGGGCAACCATATTTGAAACATAATGAATCACTGTCTCTACATTTACCACCCAGCTCTGGCGACCTCTCTGTGGCCCTAAAGGTTGATTAATTTTCTGCCGTTTCTGTATACAGAGACAAACAGGAAAGACAGGCAGCACAAAACATATTGTGGGAGCCTGGAAAAGAGCAAACATAGCGACTGCATCCAAGCAGAAACCAAGACAAACAGAGTGAAGTTGCAGAATGCACAGAACTAGGAAGCCAGCGGGGAGCTGAAAAGAAGCTGGGATGTTTTGATGGGAACCAGGGTGTCAGTTGCTTCCTGTATATGGATGTGTGTCTTGGTCAGTCTTGCCCCCCTTCAGCTGTGGGAGAGAAGAGGGCAAACCCCTGGCTCTCAGGAGCAACCAGGCCAGTTGGACAAAGAGGCCTCTTTAACTGGCTAATTTCATTTGCATGCAGAGTCGCAGCCTGCCTGCTCTACTCCAACACAGCATCATGATCCACACAGCTTGGCCTCTCTTCACCCTCCCTCTTCTTCCCTTTTTCCTCTGCCTTTCCAGTCTCTTTGTCTGTAACTCTCTTCTTCTTTCTGCTCTGTTTGAACAGGACTTTAGTGTTCCTATTTTTTGAGATACGTGCCCATTCTTGAAACTAATATCAGGGCGAGACTGCGTCAGCTTTGTTAATAATCCACGTCAGTCCCCTCTCTTCAAAGTGCATTGTGTAGCTGAAGTATGAGTATTTTTCTGCATGTTTCAGCAGGGTGCAAATTACTCAGGAATCACAATTCCTCTTTTTGCTCACTGCTAAACCTCCCTTTTGTGTGTCAGCTGCCTGCGTACCACGTTTGTCAGGTTGCATGTCCTTGTCAGGCGGCGTGTTGGTCTCTGATATGGGCTGCTATCGGGTGTGGCCTCATATGTTATGCGCATGTTGGTGCAAATCACAGCTGCAAGCCTATTCATGTACACCTCTGTGTGCGTGCTGTAGTCCACATAAAATAGTAGTCTCTTTGGCTTTGTGTAGATAAGAAACACACCCACCCCAACCTTCAGTCTGTCAGTTTATGGTCTCAGCGTCTCAAAGTCTGCCATTACTCACTTTTCTGACGAGGTGTGGGACCCAGTGAGAAAATAAAAGCATTTAAATTAATGTAAAGAACACACTTAGTGCTTTTGTGCAGCTTGAAAAAGACAAATATTTACCCCAACATTCTTTTCAACACATTATCCTAACATGCCTGTACTTACATTTGCACACCCATCATGCATTTGAAAAGCTCTGAACCTCCCAAACTTGTGTTTAAACAGCCACCCACTAATTATTCTGACCTCTCTGATACTCAGGCCCTGCACCTCTTTGAAATGGACGACATCCAGGTTGTTGAGTCCAAGCCCCTGCTGGTTGACAGGGAACTGCCGGTATGTATGCTGACAAGCCCCAAGTCAAATAGTGTTTGAAAATAATTGTCCAAAATTGTGTTTTTACCTGTTTAGGTACTATGTTGTTCAGATTTGCATGCTTTGTAAATTACAAGGTTCATTTGTGCCTCTGCTTTACTTAGATCGTCGCTAATCATTGCTAATTAGTGCAGATTTTAGCATTACCCACTCACTATTAATTCCTGTAATTATTTATATGTCTGTGTCCAAAAACAGTGCAATCAATGTTTTCTAGGAAAAATACAAAGCACATTTAAATCAACCTCTGAGTTACTATAAATGTTGATTCATAAGTCTAGAAGCCACTCAGTAAGCTGTTCCTGAATGTAGATTTGCATCAAAATACACACACAAATAGACAATTATGTGATACAGGCACCAGGTATGATTCACTTACACGTCACTTTTAAAATTCTGCAGCTACTACAAAGAACATTCTTCAATTATTGATCCTTTGTCTACAATAAAATAGTTGTGTAGCTCAAAATCTACTCATGTTGATGTGAAAATACATTCAGTGACAGGATGGTGATGCCCTCAGGATATTTAATTATAGCGTCTTGCACTGTAACTGCATTAGTTTTATGTTTTCATTACTCTGTTCTCTCCTTTCAGGGCTTGCGAGAGGCTGTGCAGCAGCTCGTCATCAAGGTATGTTTGCAGAAACAAGATCTACATCCTGCATTTTTTTTTATTCCTATCATGTTGTAAACTCTATGTTATCAGTTAGTGTTAACAAATGATTTCTGTTACGGGCTGTGTGCACACACTTTTACAGTGTTTTGCTATTATTTGGCCTTGTCTACTACCATCTAGTGGCTGACTAAGAGAAATACTGAACCACTGGTCAACAGAGCCACTGCGGTGTCTCATCTATCTTGGTGATGACCTTTCATCCGCTGGGATTTTATTAGGACAGAAATCTAATCAGGCCTCCACTAATTCAGTCAGCTACTGAGTGATGAAACACACGCTGGACTGGATTTGTAAGATAACACAGAGTATCAGCAGTTTCATTTTTACTCTCTAGAACATGCACACTAAAGGTGTAGTGTATTGTTGCTGCAGAGTCTGAGGGTCATCTCCATTTGATTCAGCTCAGTTTCACTTACCTATAGCACAAATTCTACTAAGTAATCTCAAGGCACTTTACATAATTAAGGTGAAGACCTTAAAATATAATGATATGAAGGGAAACTTAACAAATCCAGAAATTCCCCTTTGAGCAAGGTCTTTGGTGATAGTGGGGAGAAAAAACTCCTATTGAACAGGAGGAATCCACCAGCAGAACCAGGCTCAGGGAGAATGATCATCTGCCTCGACCAGTCGGGGTGAGGGTAAAGTAAGAGACAATAGAATAGCAGATATAAATGGGCAGAAACGTCAGCAGCAATCAGAAAACAGATGCTAGCAAGAAAGAATCCACTTTGTTTTCAAGAAATCCTGAAAGTATCGTGCCATTAAGAAGTACATGTTCAGCTGGGGCGGCTGTGGCTCAGGTGGTAGAGCGGGTTGTCCACTGATCACAAGGTTGGTGGTTTGATCCCCAGCATGCCGAAGTGTCCTTGGGCAAAGCACTTTGAGTACCATGAAGGTAGACAGGCGCTATATCAGTGCAGACCATTTACCATTCTATGGTTCTTGTAATGTAATGAATCTTGTGTGTGAGGGTATAGGTTTTCTGCTCTGGCAGGTGTTTTATCAAGGTCTTCAGTCTCATTAAATAGCTGTTTTGACTGTCTTTGGTGAGACGCTGACTGGTTAAATGACCTGAAGTACACGAGTCAAGCGTCTGATAGCTCTGTGGCAGGTAAGCCTCCAACAACTGATGACAACGGATTAGTCGAGGGTGACAATAGTGGATTTTTATGCCCAAACACTGGCACGCAAATGCCTCCCCCCCCACTTTGAGTTTGATGGATGCATACACATGGAAGCGCACATACACGTGTGCACTTACACACACACGTGCTGCCTTGTAGGATTATCCTGCCTGTATAGCCTACGTGCCCTGTGGTGGCCTGTAACAGTGGAGGGAGGGAGGAGTGAGGTATAGTGAGCCCTGTGCATTGCATCCAGTAAACAGGTCGGATGCCACCTTGGATATTCCTCCAAGAAGATCCCATGCAGTCAGAACTGGTTTAGAAACCAAAACACCTACTAGGTCAATTTGTATTCTGCACCTACATACAGGCCAGGTCACTATGGGGCAGCAGCTGTTTTTATGGTTAAATCTTCACAGAAAAAATATATATCTTGGTGAAAATATAAAAATATCTGACCATTTTCTTCCATAATAATACTGATGACATACATATAGGAGCAACATTTTTAGATGGGAAGTTGCACTCTTTTAAGAAGAAAAGATTGTTCCTTCAACTAAATTAACCTTTTTTTTTTTTAATAAATTGGGCAATATTTTTACCTGTGAACAAATTTTTAAAAATCTTGAAAATCAAGTGTTTAAACTTTTAAACTGTAATGGAGGTCTATTTTGCTTCAATTTACATAGGCCTATGAAGTCAGTCAATGACTGCATATGGTGTCTGATTTCTATCAAAACACATTGTTTAGTGCTTTCAGGCCTTGAGAGACATTGCAGATTTTGTATTTAATCAAGGGTTTTCTTTGCTGCGTTGCCCTCACTCATTCATCCAGCATGTTTACCCGCTGCTCACACATGCCTACTTTACTCATCACGTCAACTCAGTAGCTCATGCCCCTGTATCTGACATTGGCTGATCCAATTTAGGGATATCTTCATCTAGAATTAGCTTGTTTTGACCAGCCTGCAAGGCACCATGGGAGGCTGGGAGCTTAGGCCAAGCGGTAAGCAGCAGGGTATAAATGCAGCTTGTGGTGCAGGGCTCAGCAACTTCAGACACTTGCCAACTGTCGGATCTATAGCTCAGGGAGCCACCATTGACTTGTTTTGTGGTAGCGAGCAGCGTTCAACACGTCTTCTGCAAACATGGTTTTGGAGGATCCCGATGTGGAAATGATCGTGGATGAGATTGAAGTCTCTGTGAGTAGACTGGAAGCTTTACCGAAATGTTTCTGCTGAGTAGTTTCCAGTGGATTTGTTGGATTATGCTGCCTGCCGGACAGCAGCTTCTGCAGTTTGTCGCTTTTGCTGTTGGAGTTGTTAAATGGGTGCAAAAATGGAAAGAGACAGAGTTTAATGTTGTTTATGTTTTTGTGGTTCATTGGGAAGAATGGATTAGATTTTAATGAGGGGGCAATCATTGAAATGCAGCTTTAAAGTAGCTTTAAAAAAATTAAGCAGCTAAAAACGGCTTAGAATTTTGATGACAGAAAAAAAAGTGTAACTGTATGAGGCAATGATGAAGCATTGTGAAGGAATTATTGCTGAGTGCATGAAAGAAGATGCTTGAATTAGTTAATTTTATACAATTTGTGTTTAGTAATGATGGTAAATTTACTGTTTTTTGACGTCTACAGTCTAGGGTGCACCATATTTCATCTTTTAAAAATTAAAAATTAGTATATTTTTTAACAGCATTTTAAAATTATGTCTATCATACACTTTATTTGAAGCTTGGACATGTTTTTTGCATCTCTAGGAGCACGATGTGGAGACTCCTCATGGAAGACTCCACTGTACCATGAAGGGGGTTCCCAAGGGTGACCGACCAGTCATCCTCACCTTCCATGACATTGGACTGAACCGTAAGCTCAACCCCCTTATTCAGCTCTCTCGGGGCGAAACATCTGTTGTAGTTATGCCTAAAATTGGGATGTTTTGATTTACTGTACCACGTGGGATCAGATTAGGTTCATCAAGCTAACTTTATACTGTTAAGTCCATTACATTATACTATCGAAACTCCTCCGTTGTTACCGACAGATTTTTATGAGGGAGTTAAATCTTGCGTAGGGAGGGGAACACCTACATGTTCTACACAAACAAACCCTCCGAGTCTTGCGCATACTTTCAGGTTTTTCAGGTTATTAGAGGTCCTTTCTTCCCCTCAGTCTAGTATCACTCATCCACCTTCTCCCCCTCCTCCTTCTTTTTTTCCATTTTCTTCCTGTTATCCAGACAAAACCTGCTGGAACACGCTCTTCAACCATGAGGACATGTCAGAAATCATGCACCACTTTGCCGTGTGTCATGTTGACGCCCTGGGGCAGCATGAAGGCGCTAACACTTTTTCCACTGGGTGAGCCAAGCACACTGTCGCAAACACACATTAGACAGCTAATGTATGTCAAGCAGTCTGCAACCTTTGACCTAAGTTCGATCACTGTGCATGTACTTAAGGCGACCTAATTTGACAAGTGTGTTTTAGGGACAGGCGTTTATCTAGTTCCGCCTAATCTTTGCTTTATGTCACCGCTACCTGAACACAGATGCTGATAGCAATAAGGAGCAATATATATGTGATTAGATAGTGGATTTTATTGAATTGGTTTTTAACAATAGATTGTTTGTTTCCCAGATATGAGTACCCATCTATGGATCAGCTGTCTGAGACTCTCCCCCTGGTGCTGAAGCACTTTGGGTAAGTTGAGCTGCAGTTTTCACCCAAAACAGCTCACTGTCACATCCAAGATCTCTTCTAACCGGTTGTTCTAACAGTATCCGTGTATCTTTGTGCACACCAGCCTGAAGAGCGTTATCGGAATGGGCATCGGAGCCGGGGCCTACATTCTCACCAGATTCGCTGTGAGTTTCATAATCACGCTTCATAATTTTGAGTTTTAATCAATCTGGGATTAGCAGAGCCGGCTAATGTGTTTCTGCTTTTTTTGTGCTGATTTTGGCAATATAGCGCTACTTATTGCTTGAGCCTGCTGAGCCTTGAAAGCCTCTGGAATGTACTAGATCAGCTCAACACTAACACCGTGCTCAATAGGAAGTCTTGCTGTGTTGACACAAGGCTGACAGAGATACAAATTTTAACTCCTTACAGCAGCCTTCTCTGCAACTAAGGCTATATTATTGTACTTTGTGGCACAATGCATTTTATTTAACATTCATTTAAAAAGGAGTACCTCTTTGAAACTGATGAGATTTAGATGGAAAATCTATCCTGACCAAGATTTGAAGCATTGACAAAGTTACAGACCGATAACACAAAATCAGAATTAAACAAAAATGCAAGTATGAAGTCAGATACAGTCAGTGAGAGCACCCAGTTTTTGCACATATATTTACTTTTTTTTTTTTTTTTAGCATTCATAGTAAGAAAAAATAAAGTAACCAAACTAATTTTCATGTGTTTTAGCTGGACTATGCAAACATGGTGGAGGGCCTGGTGCTCATCAACATCAACCCATGTGCTGAGGGATGGATGGACTGGGCTGCACACAAGGTACACAGTCACAGATCATGTATACACACATGTTACTGGCTAAAACATTATCAAAAACCTAACTAATACATTTTGAATTTTGGACTTGCATAGCTAAACCAAACCTGACTATCCTGCCTAACTTTAGATCAGTGGCTGGACCCACGCCATGCCTGACATGATCATCACCCACCTCTTCGGAAAGGTACACATTCTGTTTAAGGATGTTGGGATTTTTTAAAATCTTAACTAAGTAAATATCTAAACTGGATTTAGTTGTTTTAGGTCCTATTGAGTTAAAACCATTTTGGTTTTGGTCCCCACAGGAGGAAATCCACCACAACCAGGACTTAATTGCAACATACCGCCACCACATCCTCAATGACATGAACCAGTTTAACCTGCATCTCTTCGTCAAGTCCTATGAAAGGTAATCACAGCAAAGGCTAATGTACATATCTGCATTTTAATAAAGTAAAAGTGGGATTTGTTTAAGATTTCTTAAACGGTAACTGAAGTGTCTCTTTACAGTCGGAGGGATTTGGAAATCGAGAGGCCGGTCCCTGGAAGCAACGTCAGAACCCTCAAGTAAGTTGTCATCAAGCAGCATCACTTTCATTCAAATGATGATATTATTTCTAGTATTTGATCAATGCTGAATGTGAGATTATGTTTTCTTTCTCCAGGTGCCCTTCTCTGCTGGTGGTTGGCGACAGCTCTCCTGCTGTGGAGGCTGTGGTGAGTTGAGTCATTAAAATGAGTCTCTGATGCTAATGATTAGACTTCCCAACACCGTTATACCGGTTAACTTGTGCTGGACGTGTTTTCCATTCACTTCAGTCGTCTGTTTAAGCCCAAGAGATATGCAAGATTAAACGCATGAGGACAACATGTCTTATGCAAGGACAGTGTTGGGAACAAAAATCTAGTGATGCAGAGTAGTTTTAATCTGTTAAAGTTGAGAGATTTGTGTGGCAGTTACTGCTTTTAGCTCTTGGAGGGCCCCAAATCTCCCAAAGAGCTTTACTGATTTGTATTTACTACCCTTTAAGTTAAATGTGACATGAGCAAATAACAAAAGATGCTTTACTTAATAGATCTCTTTGATTTGTACCCACAGGTTGAGTGCAACACCAAGCTGGACCCAACAAAGACTACACTGCTCAAGGTGAGCGACCTGTTTCTGCCCCTGCACCTCCCGTCCCATATTCTCATTCAGATTATAATAGCCTTGATGGAAATGCGTCAGCCGATAAGATTCCAGTGGCTCAGCATTTACCTGGTGACTTATTAACCAGCTGTATGACAGATGAATGCGTCCTAACAGGCAACATGCTGCGATTGACCTACTTGCATTGGCCTATGGCAACCTTTTATGATCCACAACCGAAAGCAAATGGCTGTTGGACTTCAAAATGGGTGCCATTTATTGGGGTTAAGTGTTCAGGGTCTAGAGGAACACTGATTGGAGGCAGCGGGGACAAGGTGTTCGCCGTGTTCAAATGGGACATGTTGAACATAATGGGGGGCAATGGCTTGTGTCCACTGCTGTGCAAATGTGCAACATGCTAAACTCTAATGGCCTCCTTTGTGTTTTCCCTCCTCTCTCCAGATGGCTGACTGCGGTGGCATGCCCCAGGTTGACCAGGTGTGTATGTCTGTTTGTGTGTCAAAGGGGGAAAAAAAAAAAGCTCTGTGAGGCATTAATGTTATAGAGCGGGCTGGACAGGGCCGGATAATCTGCACAGAGGGTCAGGTGGAGGGGTAGATGGCATAAGAAGGTGGTACTTAAGAGCATTAACAAGTACCAGACATGGACCACAGTTGTCAGGTTGTAATCCTCCGTGTTGCACAGCACCTGCTCATAGCAGCTGTCATATCTCAGATCCGGGGCAGAGATCTGCTGGATGAGAGGCCGAATTTGTCGGTGTTATGTAAACAAGTGTGATAATTAATGATAAGAGGACTGATTATCTGTCTGCTTGTGTTTATTTCTCTGCAGCCTGCCAAACTGACAGAAGCTTTCAAGTACTTTATTCAGGGCATGGGATACAGTAAGTATTCAAGATACTCAGTGGTATTACTTTGGCTGTTTTAAGGTTACATTTGCCACTACCAAGTGATAATTTTCCTAAAAAACTAACCTTTCACTGCAAAAATGCATGGTACTGTTTGCAGACTTCAAACTGTCAGAGATTACTTTTCTGCCACCTTGTGGTGAGATGAGGGTTTTGCGTTAGTGTTGTAAGTAAAAAAAAAAAGTGGCTCACGTATTTACTTGGGTGAAACTTATACTCAGTCTAATGTTGGTTCATATATCTAATGTAATACAGAGTGCACTCAGAACATTAGAGGAGGAAGTGTTCAGATTCTTCACTTAATAATAAAAGTATAAAGTAAAACCCACTGTTCAGGTAAAGTGGCCCGTCAACATTGTTATGCATACTGCTATTTGATAATTATTACTGATGCATTAATCTGCAAAGAGAATTTTAATATTTTGGCTCTCGTTATGGATTTTAAAAACATTTATCTGCACAGTAACTACTAACTATAGCTGTTGGATTATTATAGTGACCTATATTGCAACATTCCCTACTTTAAAGCTGCAGTTTAAAGGAAACGTATACAGTTGCATGAAATGAAAATACTCAAAACTGCTGTTCCT
>OMNN01101527.1:2196-28267 GCA_900302755.1 Chromis chromis
TTTTCCAGCAGAACACCACATTGATCATATTGGTACTATGTGGTGTTCTGCTGGAAAACCTTGGATTTTGGCATCTGTGTTGATACAACAGAACAGAACAGAACAGAACTCATCCAGTACATACAAATGGCAATTCCAAATGTCGCTGGCCTACCCCCACAGGAAAATGCACCCCACCATATGGCAAAAACATCAAACAATCAGGAACATCTTGAGGAACATGACAATGGCCCAAGATGTTGATTTGACCTCCAAACTTCCTAGACCCCATTCTGATCAAGCATCAACAGGATGCAGTGGAACAAGTTTGATTGACAGAGGCCCCACTGCACAACCCAGAGTACCCAAAGGATCCACTGCCAACGTCCTGGTGCCAGACCCCATAGGACACCCTGAGAGGTCCTCTTGTCCATGCCCAATGGTTCAGAGCATTTTTGACCACATAAGGGGGGCCAGCACAATATTAGGCAGGTGGTTATAATGTTGTGGCTGATCAGTGTCTATTGCTGTCTTGATGTCCCTTACTTGGCAGTTTCACCACTATTTGAGGAATATGGGTTTTGGATCACTGACAAGACATGAGCCAAGTGTTGTAGGAGTTAGAATAAATACCCAGGACTTCCCACTAGTCGGTTAGAAATTAAGAAACCTCCTTACGATTACAATATTGGCCTGTATTTGTTACTGCCAAAAATACATTCAGCGAAAGTAAAATGTATTTCTGGCAGGTTGTACAGAGAAAGCATATTTATTTCTTTATTATATTTGAGGCTAATGGATTGAATAGGTCTGCAGAAATGATCATGTGTGCACTATGTGTTTTTCTCCTGCCTCATCCTATCCCTGTGGTGTTACACTGGTGCCACTATTAATTCAACAAGACACATGAGTCACCAGCCGGAGGAGGGGGAAAGTGATGTGGCTGGATGTGCAGCTGCGCTCTCACCAATGCGCACTGGGAGAAATGGAGGATGATGTCGTGACCGCTGCATGAACGCAACTGATGTTTTTTTTTTCTTCTTCTCCAAACTGGAGCTAAATGTGTGTCATTGGGTTGATGGATGCACTGGAGAGGAGACGACATGTTCTCACACCTGATGTCGACGTAGAGGAGAACAGGTAAGATGCAGACAGTCGTGCATGCTGGGTGAGCGAGGTTTGCTCCTTCTACATCTGTAAAATCAATCAGCGGGCATTGCCATGGTGATTAATTACCGCGATGACGATTTTTCCTGCAGCCTTGCGTCATGATGCACACCGAACCGGGTCATTTACAACACACGCAATATATACATGTAATACTAATAATGATAATAACTAATGATGATGTTGACACTTACACAGCTTCCATGTCACTTTAAATTTCTGTCTTTCCCAATGGAAACCATGCGATCACAAATCAATAAACCTATTAAATTTATTTCAGGCAGCCACAGCACGTGTTGTGTTGCCTTCAGGGCCGTCGGAAAGATTGCACTCGTGATAAGGATTTGGGAAAGGTGACGAATGAATGACATTAGAAACTAGTGTCAAATAAACTATTTACACTGGAATTACCACTAAAAGCTACTGTACAGTAATTTGCGTTTGTAATTAATGTGACACGTCTTTTTTTGTATATCTCAATAAAAAACTACACTCCTGACGATCTTTATGTTTAATCTCAAATTAATTAAATTAAAGGGCCTATCTACCAGCATAATACAAAACACTTCATCATAGTGGTTTTGTAAGAGCTGGACGCAGTAAAAATATGTTATGTATTTGTCGGTTGTTGGATTGAAGTGTAGTTTACGAGCCGCACCTGAAGGCACCTGGTGTCAAGGAGACTGGGCGGTCCGTAACGGCCGAACCTACAAACAGATGCGAGTGATATTACCGGAGCTAATGTGTTTTGGCAGCGACGAGCAGCGGTCAAAGGTAAGCATGTGGTGCTGGTTACTAAATTAAAGCGGTGTTGTTCCGAAAAAGGCTGAAAATGTTCCGTCGCCGCGGCGGGGGTGTCGGAGGTTGCCGGGTATCAGATTAGTTGGTACACGCGGCGGCAGAAAGTTGGTATGATTGGGCAACAGCACCATGTGGGCACAGAGTTCAATATCACACTAGTTTGTGTGTCTGTTTTCTGTCCGGTTGATGGTCCTTAAGGTTATGACAACGTTTATTACGGCTCTGTTGATTAGAAGACAGTTGAGCAATGTCTTGTTACGCTAACGCCAAGTTAGCCAGGGTAAGCCGGTTTGGCTAGCTCATACACCGAAATGAATGACAGCGCGTGCGTTATTAGCCAGAAATGTCAGTGTTCACGTTGTCCTAAAAACTCGTCTGTCACACAATTAGGGGCGTGGAATTGATAAACAACTACTTCTAAAAGGAAAAAAAGGTCTAAATTCTTTAGCTTTTTTGTTTCCTAAATGTGAATGTTTTGTGTCTTTCCTCCTGTATGACAGTAGTCTCACATAACCAGACCCGTAGTGCTGTGTAGAATGGTCTGACTGCACCCCTTATCAATAACAACCTGCCATTTCTGTCACATAACCAGGGGGAATAGATTTAGTATTGGGGGACATATTAAGCAGGACTCTGGGGATCCTCCTCTTGGAAATTTTGAGCTTCAAGCACTTAATTTCCTGCGTTCAGGTACATTTTTGAACACATCTGCATTAGTTTATGGTAGTGCTGCAGCGATTAATCGATTAGTTGCCAACTGTGAAATTAATTATCAACTGATTTAAAGGGAGAAAAGTCTAAATTATGTGACTCAGGTTTCTTGAATGTGAACATTTTTGTTTATTTCCTTCTCCGTGACAGCAGTCTCGCTTAAAAGACCCGTAGTGCTGTGTAGAATCGTCTGACTGTGCCCTTTAACATTTTGCAATAAGACGAGAAAAGGCTCTGACGTGTATTTTTTTTAAAAGTTAGGCATGCACATTTTAAACAGTTTTCCTAACTAATACTCAAAGTGATAACAGAACAGCTTTGCAATGTCTCGTCTTGTTATGCTAACAGCATACATAATACATACATATTCTGCAGTATGGGGAGAAAAGCGTCTGGCGTGTTGGTAGTACAATTTTCTTAACCTATGGTCGGCCATGTTGTCAATCAATAATGTGTTGATTATTGATTGGTATATTATGTCAAACACAGCTAAAGAGCTGCATTCTTCCATCTCATTAAACAGTTAGAGGCTCCACCTGGCATCGAAACCAGATACTATTACTAATGTCCAGTATGCTTTCTGGCATGCCTGTCCTTCGTCTTTTCCCTTAGTGTATTTTTAATTAAGTTATGAACGCCAATTAAGTGACTAACAAATCATTAATATCCTTAAACCAGTCGTAATCGTCCTGGAGTTGCTAAGAACAGATTGCTGTGGCAGTGGTTACTCAAAATAGGGATGTGGGGAGGTGAGCATTGCTATTAAAGTGGTTATAATTCACCAAGAACAACTAACAGGGCCGCCTCATTGCACAATCCAAACCTTCGACAAAACTAGTAATTTTATAGGTTACTGCTCACGGGATGCACTGCATCCCACTCACATCTACATCTATGCATAAACTGATGGTAGTGAGTGTAATTAAGGGGGTTTACTTGTGACTTGACATTTTAGGTAAACACACATTTCAGTGAGTTCACTATGAGCATTACAATCTTCTAACGCTAAAGCCAATATTTACCTCTTCAAACTTCAAACAGTCAGACTGCATGTAACTGTTAGGACAAGCCTGACTGCCAACTACATAAACTAAATACTGACTGGGTGTCTGCTAAGTCAGTCTTTTATTATACAAATAAAATCGTTATAATTTGACTGTAAAATATTTGCAATGTTGCTGCTTATTAGTTTGCAACCAATATTGTTTATAGGATTGTGTAACTCAAGCGAGGTAGGGCCTGGTCAGTACCTGGATGGGAGACTGTGAGGGAACACCAGGAAGCAGGAAGCCTGGGTGAATGCAGTGTGAGAGTGAGTGGTTGGTGGTGGTCGGAGGGGCCGATGGCGCAGATTGCCAGCCTCGCGCGATTCTGTCAGTCTACTCCAGGGCAGCTGTGGCTACATACGTAGCTTACCACCATGGAGTATGGAGTGAATGAATAATGCAATGTAAAGCATCTTTGAGTGTCCAGAAAAGCGCTATATAAAACCAATGCATTATTATTATTCATTATAAAAGTGTTTCCTCAGTTGTTCTTCAGGTTTTCTTTTTACTGAGTCCTACTTTTATAACATAATGTTTGTTGGGGCATGGGGGAGGGTAGTGTTTTTTTTCAGCTTTTGTTCTGTAAAGCAATTTGTGTTACATTCTATTTGTATGAAAATTAGGTCTAATTGATTAAAAAACGTCTTATCATGTTGCTGCAGCAAAATAAGCACTAGTAGTCGTATCTAAAGTATGCTGGATCTGGGATTGTGTGAGAAAATCATGCAAAATTTGGTCAGCTTGGGAGATTTTTCTGTAGTGCTTGTATGATTGCAACTACCTCTAATGAATCTGGTTGTAATGCATGTGATGTTGTAAATCTATGATGATGACTGCTTTATGGCAATATTGGCTACTACAGGCCGTTTAAATCAGTGTACTGCAATAATTAAAATACTTTGTTCATGGTGAGGTAATAGATACATGTCTAAAGCATATCTGCTATTTGGTGGCTGCTTAAATTAACATAAATAGATGGAAAAGTGAAGGAATTGTATTCATTGTTTTGGTGGGGTAAAACATTGAGCCAACAGAATGCTAGGATCAAAGTCTCTCTCGGGGCCTCACTCTAAAGACTCGGCTTGAAAGTTGGATGACATTTGAACGGGTTTTAATGTGCATTGATCAATGTCACAAAAATGATTTGAGTGACTGCTTTTCCACGTCATGAATCAAGATGTAGTATAGTACATGGAAAATCAATTTCAGGGTATGTGATCCCATTAGTACGGTGGCCCAGAAGGGTCGCAACAGCAAACGCCACAACACAACCGCAAACGCCACAACACAACCACAAACGCCACAACACAAGCGCAAAAACCACAACACAAATGCAAAGGCCACAATGGAAGTTAACCCACAACGGAAGTGCGCAGCGGTCAGGAAAGAACAGGCTTTGTTTCCGGGGGACAATGTTTTCTGACGGACTATTTTGATTACGGGAGAGTTTAATGAGACGCAAGTAAGTTGTGACCTTTGCATTTGTGTTGTGGCTTTTGCTGTTGTGCTGTGGCTTTTGTGGCTTTTGCAGTTGCATTGACCCTTCTGGGCCACCGTACATTAGTGGCCTATAGATTTTGAGTAGATGTAAATGCAGTTTATCTGGCTGACACTAGTACACACACATTTTCACCTTCCCAGATGCTGAAGTGTGTACATTTTCTTATCATCTAAAGAGAGCCAAACTGACCTTTCAGTAGTAACTGAATGTTCTCATATTCTGCAGGATAATGATTAGACACAAAACTTCAACCAAATGCCATTCTCCTCCTGCATTGCCTGGTGTTGTGTTACCATTTATCACAAAAGAGTAACACAGTGTTCGGGTCATGTTTTGTTCAGTATTACTAGACATCAATGCAACAACACTTTTGTTAGTCTTTTAGAATCCATAAAAACATGATGATAGTTTTATATGACATAGCTCTTTATCTTTGTTGCCTATAAAAGAAACTCCGATGCCTCCAGTATGTTTTACTTTTGCCTTACTGTCTATGCTAAAGATAACTGTTTTACAGAACAGGCCAGGTCTCGGCTGAAGGTTTAATGATTACTCAAATTATTGTCCTTTTAGAGTCGCTGAGATACAGAGCCGAAGCATTCGGGTGCACAAATTCCAAAGACGATGACATTCGACCAGCTGCACAAGTGTGTGAGCATGCATCGACCATACACGTGTTTTATTTACTCTGTAGTATGCACGAGGCACACCCCACAGGCCTCTGCGCGCTGTGGTTATCTTATGCTATCATTTGTTGTTTGACCGGCTTGTAAAATGATGCCTTTCAATGCTTAGAATAGAGATATCTCATTGTAATAACCTCCTAAATCAAAGTGCTATTCAAGGCAGTTTTAAGCACTTACTATCCCCCTTCATGACTGGCTAATCCACTATATGGATTCGACAAACGCCTGGTTCAGTCGAAAGGCTAAGGGAAGCAGTATACTTTTACCAAAACAACCAGTTAGTCTTCATCCTTAAAGTCTTTTCTCTCATGAAACTGAAATATATTGTTTAAAGTGTAACTCTCACCTTTGTGTCGCTTGTTTAAGTCGGTTTTCATCAGCTCATCATCAAGCTTTGCAGAAGCCTGATAACGATCCTGATCATTTGAGTCAGGTGTGTTGGAAGAGGGAAGCATCTAAAACATGCAGGATAGTGGCCCTCGAGGACCAGGATTGGGCACCCCTGATTTAATGGATTACTGCCTCACCATCCATTTGGTCTATTTCAACATCTGCTGACGGATTGTCTAAAAGTTTTGTACAGACATTAATGGTGTATTCTAAGAACACTGGTGATCCCCTGACTTTTACCTTACCAACATATGAGATTCACATGAAGGGTTTTGAGGGAGATAACTTTATAACTACTCGATGGACCCCTATAAAATATGAACCACTTATCCTGGCCCTCCTCAAGATAAACTAAATTATAATAACCGTGATGCTCCCCAGTGTTTTCTTCTGGCGCCATCATAAGGTCCAAATTTCAGGTTGCCCATTACCCTGGTGTATGACCAAAACAATCATACACACCACACAGACATCTGTTGGCTTAGCAAAAGAAAGAATTATCTTAATTACATTACACTTTATACAGTAGAAGGGGACTAGAAGTTAAGTTGATTCAGCACATTCACATGATTTGAGTCAGGTGATTCAGATCTTTTTTTAAATTTAGTTATTTGTGGTAAAGGTTTACTTTATCAGTAGTTAAATTTAAAACCAATAGGTAGGTTAGGTAAGACAGGAAACCACAGACCCCGCCTGGCTCTGGCTGGCGTCTCATATGCTTTGGAAATCTACTGATCGGAAAGTCAGGGGATCAAATCCCACGATGGACACTGTTGGGCCCTTGAGCTTTAACCCCTGACTGCTCCCCGGGCACTGCACCATGGCAGCCCACTGCTCCTGCTACTTGTTTGTATAGTAGGATGGGTTAAATACAGAGGTAGAATTTCCCCAAGGGGATAAATAAAGGTTAAATTATAATTATCTAGCAGTCAAGGACAACAAACAGACATTGGTTGTAATTTCCTGGTTTGTCCCTTTTTGATTCCGGTTAATATTCAGTTTGAGTGCCCACTTACTGTGATTGCGCTAAATGCAATGTTTGTCCTGGATGCTGGCCTCAGATTGCCTCATGGAAAAATATGTGTGCATTGCTTTGAACTACCACGACAGTATTTGGGAAAAACCCTGGCCTCATTCAGGAGTGTGTCCTGTACAGCTGCAAACCTTCCCAGGCTCACCGTCAAGCAGCACGTTCGCTTTTTTTCCACCATTTACACATAAGACGGGGGTGTAGGGGTGACAGCACCGATGAAACCAGCAACACTACCTGATGTCATGTGCAATCATTGTCTGTCTGTTGCCAGGCAACCACGGCCTCCCTGACCTCCTTGTGTGATGTTTTGTGACACTCGTGACGACATCACCGCCGCCTAAAGCAGATACACACAGAGCGTAGCTAATTATAAAATACAACCAGTATTAACTTTGTGTGTTTTAATACTTGTATATGCTCACACTGGCATCTGTGAGGAATTGGGTTTTGATCCGCTGTCTGTTGTGTACATGTAGGACTGATAATACAGTGGACTTTTTATGCACGTAGTACTGCACATTGAATATGACCAGCTGTGTTTTTGTTGTTTTATATCCGTGAGACGCAGTTAGGTGAGAACACGTGGAAACACGGTAACAGTGACTACAAAGAGAGAGAGAGGTGGCTGCATCAGAGCCAAAGTAGTACATTTAAGTGATTTTTATCAGTAATTGGCTCATAAAAATAACAAATACCATAATTGGAAAAATTACGCATATTGACCCTGATAATAATCAGTCAGGCTGATACCCGGTCAGTCCTAATGAGTAACAGCATGATTGGATAGAGAGTTATGACATGCAATAATTGGTGAGATTTGAACTGGGGATAACCACACAGTATGCACTGAGACCACCCTGTATTGTGTCTATGTTGTGTAGTTGAAAGACACAGCAGCTCTCGTGAAAAAGGCCTCAGCCAACTGGTGCAGAAGCAAATTGCTTGCTGTGAGCCATGTTCTTTTGTAATAAACATTCCCAAGTATTGCCTATTGCAGCAAGCCATTAACTGTACACTATTCAGATTGGAGTAGCCTGTGGGGTTGATGTTAAGTATCCTGTTACAGGCAACATTAAGTGAATGTTCTGAGGCCCACACAGTACTATACCAGACAGTTTATTTTATTCCACAGTTATGAGTGCATACTTACACAAGCACTACCCTGCACGTTGCTGTGTAGCATGGGAATAGCTTGTCCTTTGGTAGACTGTAGGATTAGTAAATGTTGTAAATCTGCACCATTTTACTGTCTGTGCTGCAAAGGTCACTTCACTTGGGCCGAGTTGCTCTGGGGTCTGACTGTGAGAAAGGCTGTCCATGCTTGTGAGGGAACATTACATTTCCTGAAATGAAACATTCCTTCCAGACGCCCCCGTCAGCTTTGCATGCTGGGACTTTTGGCAATGTTTTATCGGGGAAAATATTTTATACTTTGAAGATGGGTAAAACCAGTCGGGGCAGAAACAGTGAAGCAATCCCATGTGCTCTGTGAAATTAAACCAGTTGAGTCATTAAAGAACAAGCAGAGATGGCAGTTAAGGAACGTATTAATCATTTTCTGAAGAACCAGTATATTAAACTTTATGTTTTGAGCCTGCTACTGCTTTCTCAAGGTGTTCTGTAATTACACAAAGTGTCCCGCATCACAGGTCATTTTAAGTAGCTTTATTTTACAGATTTTTTCCATGGGCCCCACACTACGAACCTGCCAGGCTTCTCATTTTTAATCCAATGCCTTTTGTAATTTGTCTCGTTTTTTTAATTTTTTTTTTACCAATAATACTTTATGCATGGCATGTTACCAGGAAGGGTTTTATTATCTCAGCCCAGCAGTGCAACAAAGGGCTGACAGGTCCAATCTTGAAACTCTCAACAAGAACAAAGACTTCAGTGAGGCAGCAGACTAACATACTCGCTTCTGAAAGGCAAAAATTACAAGAACTGCAGCAAATGTTTAGCTGTTTTGAACACTGCTAAATGTTTTTCATAGCGTGACTTGAGCTGCAGTGTGTCTGCGAAGGAAAGATGAGGTAGCAGTGGATGTATATAATGACAGAACTTGCCACTGAAGACATTCTGTATACCGACTTTAACCTTAAAGAGCTACTTTACAGCTGTTGTAAGGCCTATGAGAAAAGTGCTTTTGAATGGAACCACCTACACTGGTGGCAGTTGCTTCTGTTCCAACCTGTCATAGTAAGGTAGATTAGAAATAATGAGCCATGGTTAAAAGTGGGATTTAACAGGGTCATGTGTCCAAATGGCCAGTGCTTGATCAAACCTGCTCAGAGTATTACACAGACAGGCCTGTCAGTACAAACACTACTGATGCTTGACGACACATAACATAATCTCAGGCTCACTGTCTCACACATACAAATCTTTGGGTCATTCTACAGAAACATCCACTTTTGGGATGGCAAGATGTCCTAATTTCTTTTTCTAACATTTAAACTAGACTATATTGTTACATAAGTCATTGACTTTATGAATCCACATAAATTAATTTGTACATTTATCTATCTGTTAACCAAAAGGAAGGTAACACCAGTGACAGTTTTCATGAAAAATGCATTTCATAAAATGTCTGCTACAGAGCATGAAACCACATGTTGTCAATCATGATCTATTCACTAAAATTATGTAATTCAATATATTTGTATTCAATTTGTTTGCAATTCCCTGCCAATAAAGTAGGTGACACCAGTGATGTCAACTAAAAGCTTCACATGAAATCATGAGATTAATGTTAATATTTCTGAAAACTGAAAAGAGACAATGTTCTTACCCTTCTTCATAGATCTTAAGGAAAGAGGTCAAAGGAAGTCAAGTGATGTCATCAGTGTGATTTCTTTTTCCAAAATAAAAGACTTGTCGCATGGTAACACCAGTGACATGACTGCAGGGGACGACTACTTTTTAAATATATTTTGTAATACTTATTTGGCAGTTTGTTTTAATATGTCATTTATATCATATATTTGATAGTTATTTATAAATTTTTGCATTTTGAATGGTAGAAAACATATTTTTAAACTCAAAATACAGCACTTTCCCTCCATGACCGTGGAGACGAGCACTTTTGTGGTGGTTGGGGTTCTAAATAATTGATTAAAAAGCAAATATTACCAAGTTGATGGCTCCAAATGGTGTGATAGTTCAAATAATGTTTTTTTTATTTTTTATAAAATACTAAAAAAAAATGTAACAAACTATTTTTTCAAGAGTAATATTTCTTTAAAGGCCAGGGACAGAAAATTTATGTTTCTGTAGAATGAGCCCTTTGCAGTGTTTTTCTTTAGTTACCACAGAGACTAAGTTTTCTATTAGAAGTCACCAAAATGGCAACAACCAAGTGCTCCAGCTATAAAAGCAACTCAGTGCCTATATCTTTTTGCTGCTTGTCATTTGAAGCAGTTGCCCTTCAGTGCCATTTAAAGTGGCCAACATATGAAGATGGCTCAAGTGGCCTCTCTGAAGAGCAGCTCAACAGTTGTCTGTGTGAGAGTAGAACATGCTACTGCCCAGATTTACTTACATTGCCCTGATATTACAGCTAGGTGTTTAACTAGAAATGTATCACAGCATTTTTACCATTGTCCTTGAACCAGTGCTTTGTTTTGGCCATGGACACATGCCTGTTTCTGCTACAAGGATAGCTGAACTGGAGTTAAATGATTCCACCTCCCTTCTCCTCACTCTTTAGTCTGTCATTGTAGCCTCACCTCTCTGCAGTCGGCTGCCCTTTGGCTCTTCCATGCAATAAAGAGTGTGGGATAGTCCACCACAACACACTGTGAAAGAGAGGATGGTTTAATGTGTACTGGTATATTGGAGTTGTTTTCAGCTGAGCACAGCATGGAGTGCAAAATATACGAAGTGAGATCTGTAAAAGAATACGGTTATATGTCTCCTGTTAAAACATAGTAAGAGATTGAGTTTTGTTTGGTTCAAAGTATCTGTATCCAAAAGAAATGAGGGTGCCGTGTTTGGAAAAGATTGCACATGTATTGAGTAATTTATAACAATATTGTGACGGGTCGTTTTTCTCATGTGCTTCGTAGGTGTGTTGCGTTGTTTTGCTGAATTTCTCCCCTTGTCTCCACAGTGCTCATGTTTGGAGGTTGTGACCTGGCAGGACTCTCCCCTCCTTTAAGCCTTAAGCCTGAGCAGCCAGTGTGCGCCAGCCAGCAGCAGCAGCTCCGTCTCAGTAAGTCCTTTGCTGTTTTTCTTTGTAGCCTTTTCTGTCATATCTCAAGGACTACACCTGTTTTCCAATTTGCATTTAGTAACATTACAATCATTTGTCGAGCTGTGATTCAGATGCAAACGTTAAAGTGTGTTTGGCTGTGAGAGTGTACGTATGACATGGTGTAAAAATGAGAAGGAGAGGTGCTTTTAAACCTGGCATTGAAAAAATAAAGTACTGTAGTAAACTTGGTATAGCTGCTTTAACAGAAAATGGAAAGAAATTATTAATATTATATTTGTATATTAAACATTTCAATCAAATTCCCATGTTTCTTTTGTTACAGCAGCATCAAAATTTTTCTTTAGACCAGATTTAAGTTGCTCTTAAATTCCTCACATTCTAGTATAGCCATTCTATGTTACATATTCACATAGTGTCTAATCTCTGTCCCCTTTGAGCGCTCCTCCTCTCTCTATTTAAGTTCAGTTCAGCTTTTTATATAGCACCAATACAAAATATTATATTCTAAACAGAAACCCAGCAAATCCAGTAATTCCTTTTGAGCAGCGTTTGGCAACATTGGCAAGAAAAAAAGCTCACATTTAACACAAAGAAACGTCCGGCAAAACCAGGCTCAGGGAAGGCGGCCGTCTGCCTCCATCTGTTGGGGTGAGAGTAGAGAAGAGAGAAGAAAATAACAGAAAATCAAAGTCTTTCATGTCTGATATCTTCTTGGATTTTCTCTGGCTCATAATAAGGTTTTATCCAGACTATACTCATCCTTGATTTATTTTATTGTGACGGAATTGCATTTAAACATATGCCTTCATCTGGACGCCATCTGTTTTGATTAAGAGTGAAAGAAAACGAATTTGAATTAGTAAGTAAGCCAAGCAGGCAAAATAAGAGGCTAAAAGTAATGATGAAATGATTGATGAAGCTTTTGAATGGCCTCTGAATGGTAATAATAGTATGCAACGGTATCCATTGGTAAATAATGTTCTTTTTTGAGTCAGCCTGTCCATACCACTTTATATATACTCAGTCCTACTGATTGAAGCTGAGTTGAAAATTATGATTTCCAAGGTCAAAATGGCTGAACACAAGCAATTTGTCTTCTAATGGCAGGTAGCACATGAATGTTTGCAACACCAGCAGAGTGTAGCTTTATGCATTAACAAAACAGCAGGAGAAACAATGGACTAAGGATGTTATATGTTGTACATCAGTTAGTCGGATTATTACACAAAATGCCTTAGTGAGTACCATCAGTTTTATGTGTTAGTATATATCATTTTTATTTGCTAATACAGCCTAGTAGCCTAATCTTTATTTATGTGGATGCTGCCATACTGGGAGCATTGAGAGCAGTTGAGAGCTGTTCCATCGTACTTTTTCAAGCAGGATGTTCAAAATGTTCACATTCTGAGTATCATAAAACGCAGCGTTAGACTTGTGATGTGGCTCATCTCGTTGTAATTGATTTCCGAACTCCAAAGGCAAGCTATGGTTGGCAGTGTATCATCACCATGCACCCTTGTAGCCGAGGCAGTGGTCTTAAAATCAGTTTTAATAATGGTAAAATCTATATATACATAAAGGTCTATTCTAGGTTATATATGTTTTTTTATTTCAAATATTGATAGAACATTTCTGTAAATAAAATATAGAAGCCATGGACATATTTTCATCTGTAGCCCCTGTCCAGATATTAAAAGCATCCTAAAGAATGAAATATGTACATCTTACTGTGGTGTTTTTACACAACGTTTTGACAAAAGTAATTCCCTCATTCCTTTAAAAAAGAAATTCTGTCATGATGCTACGGTCTGGGTCTTTTTTTGAGTTTCGCTCTCCCTCTAGGTTTTAGTGAAATAATAAATCATCGTGACCTCCTGACTTACTTTCTCTTGTTTATCTTTGTCTCCAGCTCTCAGCAAGTCTCCCTATGGGTGAAGTGCTTTCATTGACATTGTAACCAGCCTCAGAGGTCGTGCTTTAAAAGGCCTTCACTCCCGCGATCCTCCCTCCACATCCAGCGTCAACATGGGGGAGGTAGTCCAGATGCACTTCACCACGGTGGACTACGTCATCTTTGCTTTGCTGCTGGTGGCCTCGGCTGGCATTGGCCTGTTTTATGCCTTCTCAGGGGGGCGTCAGCGAACGACACAGGTAGATTTTGGTGTTGGATGCACATAAAGAATAAAGAGGTCAACTTCAGCTGTCATTTTAGTCCTGATATCTGACGCCAGTATTTTGTTTTTCACAGGAGTTCCTGATGGCGGATCGCTCCATGAGCTGCCTGCCTGTGTCTCTGTCCCTGCTGGCCACCTTCCAGTCGGCGGTGGCCATCCTGGGAGCTCCATCTGAGGTGTACACGTTTGGGACACAGTACTGGTTCCTGGGTTGCTCATATTTCTTGGGGCTGCTCATCCCAGCTCATGTATTCATACCAGTCTTCTACAGGCTGCGGCTTTCCAGCGCCTATGAGGTACTCGCAAAAACAATTTTGTCTCCCTTTATCCTTGCATACACCGACATGCATGCATAGTACAATAACAACATTCAAATGTTTTACTTCGGTCAGCAACTCAAGCCTGTCTGTATTTGCTGTGGTCGTTTTTCTTTTTGCCTTGTCATGTCTCATATGTGTCTTCCTGTTCAGCACTTATCTTGCATGCACAAAAAAGGAGAGAATTAACCATCTGAACCCCAAGGAGCTGGATAGCTCAGTGACTAACACCCCAGACCTTGGCATGGAAGATCGGTAGTTCAAATCCCAGTCAGGGCACAGGTATCCAGTGAGGACCCTTAGGCAAGGTCCTTAATGCTGCCCCACCTACCTACCTATGTACGTCGCTTTGGATAAAAGCGTCTGCTAAATTAAATTGTAACCTTGTAACCAAGGAGGTGTGTTTTTACTCACTGTGGTCTCATTTTTCATTGCAGTATAAACTCCTGCAACTCTGTGGAAAACAGCACAACCATGTCTGTAACTAACATTATAATGCCATAAATCATAAAAAAAAAAGGAAAAACTGTATATGTATAGATTTCAGTCGACATATACAGCATTTTTCCCAGTGCCCACAGCTGTTACCAATACTGGAAAAAAATTATGATGGTTCAGCCAAAAAGTCCCTGAATTTTTTATCACATGACTGTTAGCTGTAGTTGAGTCAGTAATGGCCTTTTGGAGTGCTATATTTTCCTTTTTATTTTTTTTTTATTTTTTTTTTACAGAATTTTGTTACTGTAAACAGCTTATTTTGGCAAATGTTTAAATAAGACTTTGAAGAATAGAATAAAGTGATTTTGATGAAAGGTCTAAATTTTTAGCTTGGATTTTCCCTGACAAAACCAAAAGTCACACATGATTAGTTTGAGGTCCGTCAGAAAGGTGAACATCCAGTGATTCTTTCTGTTTTTTTCTGATAAATTGTGTGGCTATGGCAAGTTTGTATACATTTTTGGTGGGGTTCAGAGGGTTAATGCACAAGAATCACTCATAGTTCAACTTGACTGCACCACTAGTGGAGTTATGACCTGTTATGTTTCTTAAGTAATTTTTTAATTGTAATATCCTCTCTCCTCTGTCTGCATTTTTTCTGTTTTACACTCTTCCAACACACTTTCCTCCTGCTTTTCCTGTCTTTGGCTTTCTTAAGTATGATCTCAGAGCTTAACATTCTTATCTATCCTCTTATCTGTCTTATCCTTGACGTGTTAACGTCCAAGAAACGATGTCCTTGTCTCAAGACAACATCTTTAAGGGGTCTTTATCTATAGTCAGACTTACTGTTTGTCTCATGACTCTCAAGGACACTGATCAGTCATTTGCCAGAGGTGATCAGAACCTAAACTGACAGTTCTGATCCTGAGATTAAACATCCACCATGCTGACTATATATATTACTGGATGTCTCTGAGATGATATGTAATCAGACTTTTGATTTTTGCTCTTTTTTTGTTGTTTTCTTTTACATTCTTTCCTCAACAGTATCTGGAACTGCGTTTTAACAAGACGGTTCGCATATGCGGGACTGTGACCTTCATCTTTCAGATGGTATCTTTGTCTGCTTCATATTTTGTGCACATATTGATTTGAAAGCTTTCTTGTGTCAACGTAATTAAAGTTTAAATGAGTTGAGACAGATAGTGATGTAATAAAAATATAATTCGACCTTTCTTAACTTGACCTTCACCCTAAATAACTTTTTGACTGGAGACATAATTAGCTATGTGAATAGAAAATGTGTGCGTAGTATAATGGATAGATGTGAAACAGCAGTTGATTTTAAAGAAATAACAGACCAAAGAATGCCGTCACTGGCCGTTCATTTATCAGTCGGACTGAAAGTTTGGCCTTGCAAATGTCACAGTGACCCTTGTGAAGTCTCTATTATGGCTTGAGTCCTTTCTTTTATGAGCTTAACAGGATCTTCTTCAGTGAGATCATTAATGGTGTTCAGTAATGTCTTGCACTTTTCCAGTCACTTTTGGTTTGGTATTCCTAAAGCAAACAAACAGAACAGACAATTCCTTAAACCTAATTCTGAAATGGGTATAGACAGTGGCTGGTAGTAGGTTACTAAAAGATTGCAGTCCAAGATGGTCCAAGTCCTCTTTAAAAGCAAACGTCAGCTCAGCCAGGTAGTTGGTAGCATCAGGTACAGTGTCCTTATTTAGATATTTGTTTAACATCCCTCCAAAGTCAAAGTTTTTTTGTTTTTTTTTTACAGTTAAGTAAAATATTATCTCATGTGAGCCAGTTAGCTTTAAACATGACCTCTGAACTGTGCTCTGTTTTGGTGAGTCTTCTTGTTCTGCAGTGTTGTTCTTTGCCTCTGCAGGTCATTTATATGGGGGTCGTCCTGTACGCTCCAGCACTGGCACTAAATGCAGGTAAATATATGAGTGGCATACAGTTCAGATATTAATCGCATATTTGACACCCGGGAGAGTCGAGAGTTATGGATGATACTGGATGAAGCATGTTCTGTCGCATTTTACAGGAAAGTAATGTTCACCTAAATGATTCAGTAACCTGCTGTGAAGTGTTTGGTAATATTTCCACTCTGTTCACTTGTAGTGACTGGCTTTGACCTATGGGGGGCAGTGCTGGCCATGGGACTGGTGTGCACTTTGTATACTGCTCTGGTAAGTCGCTGAACTGATGATACATTTTATTAGTGATTAACGTGACAAAAAAAAGTTTGTTGATCATTATTAATGAAATTTTGAAAGATGTGGTAGTGTGAGTTTTGTGAAAGACAGGGAAGTTTATAGCACTCAGGGAGTTTGTTTAGCAGATAACTACAATCCAGATTGACGTATGCCTTTCCGAAAACATCCACATGCACTCAATCGTAAATTCTTCAGTTATTTTTTCTACTATCATCTTTTATTCTAGGAACTTGGATGTTACTCATTTCATTTGTTGCACACCCTTACAGATAGTTTGTAATGGTCAGTGAATCTTCTGTCTCCCAGGGAGGCCTGAAGGCAGTGATCTGGACAGATGTATTCCAGACAGTGGTGATGTTTGCAGGCCAACTGACTGTCATTGTGGTGGGGGCCAGTCAGGCAGGAGGTATAGCAGAGGTCTGGAGGAAGGCCACCAATGGCAGTCGCATTGCTGGACTAGAGTGAGTAGTAGCATATTTGAATTAATTGTGACTGACTTCCTTTAAGTGTTGTAGTGAATAAAAGTAGAAGCAGAGACTCTTTTCTTTCTGGAATCAGTATTCCAGTGTTTATATTGTATTTATTCTGTGTATGTGCAGCCTGAATCCAGACCCTCTGGAGCGCCACACCTTCTGGACGCTGGGTGTCGGAGGAGTCTTCCTGATGTTGGCTCTGTACGGTGTCAACCAGGCTCAGGTCCAGAGATACCTCAGTTCACGCACAGAGAAAGAAGCTGTAATGTGAGTGTCATTAAATTTCTCAGAACATGCTTGACTAACCCCTACAGTTAAATGATTACTTGCTATACTATAAAAAGTAGAAAACACTCACCTATTGTCTCCTTCCAGGTCCTGCTATGTGGTTTTCCCCTGCCAGCAGATCGTCCTGTGTCTGGGTTGTATGATGGGTCTGGTCATGTTTGCTCGCTATGGGGAGGACAGTCCTCTGGATAAGGGCTACGTCAAGACTAATGACCAGGTGAGCGCTCATTTGTCTTTATGTTTGAACAGCATCAGTAGATAATTTAGGGATGGGCGAACTGATGATCCTAAATTGTGGTTATTCTTCATTTGTGTTTTATCTGCGGTTCTGTTTGTGCATCCTAATGTTGAGCTTCTTTGTGCAGATGGTGCTGTACTTTGTGATGGATGTGTTCAGGGACCTGCCCGGGCTGCCAGGGCTGTTTGTGGCCTGTCTCTTCAGTGGAGCTCTCAGGTATGAACCAAGACTTCAGAGTTGGAAATAAAGGAAGATAAAAGCTGTAGTTATACCCAGGTTGGTCTAACTACAGTTGTTGAACTTCCACCTGGTTATCACAGCATGTTGTTTAGCTGATCTACATTATTTATAATCCCTGGCCTAAACCCAAGAATCTTTTAATTATGAACCCTGGCAAAAACAAACCTGACTGGCAGAGGCTGCTTTATTTGTTTGTAGCGAGTATTTAAAAAAAAATCAAGCAGCTGTTATCCAGTAATTTTACTGTTGTGTAATTTTTTTTCTTGTAAAGCAGATTTCCAGCACACAACCGTAACAGTTTGCCAAATCATTCCCATCTTTCAGTGAATCATTAATTTGACAGTGTTTGCCTTGCACTAAATTTTACTCTTATTTTATTTCATCACTTTACACACACACATAGACATTGCCTGCTCTTTGACAAGTGATATTTGAAGACGTGAATTACTTGTACAGCAATTAGTAAGTTTGCCTTTAGGTATTCTCATTAAGATTTAATACGAAATCCCACTGTGCCGTCTGCTGGGCATGAAATAAGCATCCATGCACTGTCCTGAAGGCATGTGTTGTCCAGGCTGCCATGTCATGTGGTTTAAATTCCCTGTTATTTACTCGGTCCCCCTTTTTTCTCCCTCCAGCACCATCTCATCAGCTTTCAACTCCTTAGCAACAGTAACTATGGAGGACCTGATTAAACCTCATTTTCCAAATATGACTGAAGCTAAGGCCACGCTACTGTCCAAAGGACTCGGTAAGATTAAAATGTATTTATAGAGAGTTTATAGAGAGTTTTAGAGAGTGCAAAAGGTGTTCGCTTTCTAACAGTGATGTCAGATTTAGTTTAGTTTATATTAACCCTCTGAACTCCAAGCAGTTTTTTGGCCCCTGTCATATTTTTACTCACTGTGGGCTCATTTTTCACTGCAGTGTAAAGTCCTGCACCTTTATAGAAACAGCACAACTATTGCTAGAAGTGGAGAGAACTCAGAAACGTCTTTCATCCAGTATGACACGGCTATAAAGCCATAAATCATAACAAAAGAAAGAATGAAAGTGGAATTTCTTGGGTTATTTATTTCCCCCAGTGCCTCACAGGTGTTACGAAAGCTGGAAAAAATAACTCTATATAGTTAAATATTTTACTTGTTAAATTTTTACAGTGTCTCCTATCAGTACAATGTGAGCACAGCCTGTAATTCAGCCCAGTTCAGCTGACTGTTGCATGACTGTTGGTCACAGCTTTGTAACTAAAAGCTTCTCTAAGGAACACAGAATTTATTTTTTACAGAATCAATTTAGTACAAACTGTATATTTTTGGCAGTTTTTAAAAATGAGACTGGAAATAAAGTGATTATGATGAAATATTAGAATGTTAAGCGTAGATTTGGTTAAGTTTTCTGGCAGAATGACGCATAATAGACGAATAGTTCAAGGACCATTGGAAAGCTGAAAATCTGTGTTTTTACCTTTTCTCTCTCTAATAAATGGTATAAATTTGGCAGTTTAAAATAAATTACTTGGCTTGTTTTGGGTTAAGGGTCATTTAAACTGACATCACAAAAAGAAACCTCACTATGCTACAAGGCTAGTTGGCGTGTTTGTTTTTGGTGTGATTGTAAAGGTTAAAGAATAGTTTACATTTTTAGCGACATGCCTATGTGTGCTGCTGTAGGTTGCATTCTCTTACAGATGTGATATGGTTGACTGTGTGATCTGTAATTAGCCTCTTATTTGTGCTCCTGCTTTGTTATTGGCGGTAAAGCAGCAGTTTTGACCACAATGTATTTTCTCTTTATGTGCTCCACAGCTTTGGTTTATGGTTTGGTGTGTCTGGCTATGGCCTACATAGCCTCCATAATGGGATCTGTGCTGCAGGTAACTTACTATTCATATCAACAAGCATAACCAACTCATTAACACAGAGACACAAAGTTAGTCAGAGATTGCAACAGTAGTAGTAGCTAGTTGCTGTGATTTGTGGTACAGTTTTATGACACAAAGAGAAATGTTTCAGATGTTCTCCTGTTGTGTGCAGAATTCTTGTCCAATAAACATTTATTTCAGAAAGAAACATACTTTTTAAAATCTCTGCTCATGTGTAATTAAATTCATAGCTTCAAGACAAACATTCATAATTTTTTTGTGTTAGTATGCATCTGTACAACAAACGTCAGCATCTCAGAGAAAGAGTTACTCATTGCATTGCTCTGCTCTGTGTTCTCATGTCCTCAGGCAGCCTTCAGTATCTTCGGGATGGTGGGTGGTCCTCTGCTGGGAGTCTTCTGCCTGGGAATGTTCTTCCCCTGGGCAAACTCCATTGTGAGTCCTGCTTCAGCTTAGGGAATTTATTCAGTGTTTTTAGGCTTCTGTGTTTTTATGCTTATTGCACTCAGATAAATTCTGAGAATAATCACAATCTTGTGTCCGCTCCTCTCAGGGTGCGGTGGTTGGGTTAGCAGCAGGCCTCGCCATGGCCTTCTGGATCGGCATCGGCAACTTTGTGATGCGTATGTCTGGCCCCACACCACTTCCTCCACTCAACGCCACAGATATGCCGCTGTTTGATAACATTACTACAACTGTAATGACCACGCTGCTCAATGCCTCCACAGCCAAGCCAAGGTAACACATGACATCCCAAGAAGACCCTGTGTTTGTATGACGATGATGAGCAGTTACATTATGTTAGGTTTGTCATGTGAGACAGAGGTTGTGGATTAAGGCTACAGATATAGAATAGAACAGCAATTCTTCATTGTCATTTCAAAGTGTTCAATGGTAAAAAAAAAAAAAAAGACTATAATAAGAAATGTTCAAACACAAAAATATACTAAAAATAACAGGTACAAGTGTAACCTGTGGGGAAAAAAAGCTTATTGTTGTGTTGTAATGGAAGCTCTACTAGAACTGGTATACTTTGGCCTCAAACAGGAGAATTGTGACTAGTAAGTGTGTCAACATTTTTCTATCATTCAGCTGTATGCTGTTGTCAATGCTGTAAGTAATGCCTCTGATGAATTATCTTATTGATACCTTATTATTACAGAATTCTGTTGTATTCTCACAACTATGCTCGTGTAGCACTTTTCTACCTTGTGTAATAAATTATTGAATCACCCTTAACGCAAAATGATTCTGAACAAAATGACTTATAGTAGTGTAAAATGTACATACAAGATGCAGTTGTATGTGAACATATGTGCAGGTTCAGTATATAAATAGAAGTGTGTTTGGATGTAAACTTGAAAATTCAGTATATACATTTTGTAGTTGAATTTGTAGATATTTTCAGATTCTTTAAATGGAACAGTGAATGTAGTGCTCATAGTTACTGACAGTCAGCGTCAGTGTTTGTTGGTAAATATGAGAGAATGACAACCGATAGAGGAACTGGTTTGTTTTTCTCATCTGTGTTTGGATTATTAATCTAAGATATGACATTAGAAACATCCACAGTACATAACGGGTATCTTTATTCTTTCGTCCTTCTCTCTTTCATCCCTCTCTCAGGCCGACGGGTGTGGAGGCGCTCTACTCGTTGTCCTACATGTGGTACAGTGCTCACAACTCAGCCACTGTGGTGGTGGTGGGACTGATAGTCAGCCTGCTGACAGGTAAACACATGGAGTTGTAGCATCAAGTCCCAAACAGCTTACAACACTTTCGTTTCCTTCACCCTGTAGTCTCTCTTTAGTCACACTCAGACTCTTTAGACATAACATTCTAAATGCTAGGAAACAATGAAGGCCTCAAGTTATGTAATACAATTGGATTTAAAATGCTGCTACTTGGTACTGAGGTCCTTGGAGATTGTTAGCCATGCTAGCAGCAGGTTTTAGGGATGTTAACTTGCCAGTCTACCACTTTAATATCTATTAGCAATTAGTTAGATCACCAAGAAACTGGGCACAGGAGTTTTTGGAATCTGGAGGGTGAATCCTGCTGTCTAAGATTAACTTTTTAGATCTTTCTTAAATTATCTTTCCAACTATTGGATGCAGTGCTATGAAATGTTCATACACAGAATCAGTTGCAGTTGCTCTGACCTCCTTACTTTTCAGCTTGTGGCATCATCAGGTCAAAACTTGGATTTTAACCAAATACCTGTGAAACTAATGACACTCCAATCAGCCACAGCTGTACTTTGTGTTTTGTGCTATTTAGCAAATGGCTACATGCTAATATGCTAAACTATTGCAGCAAATACGGCAAACATTTCAGCAGTTAAACGATTGGAATTATCATTATAACTATGTTAGCGTGTTAGCTCGGCTTGTCTGTAAACTCTTATTTAAACCAGTTTGTTGGAGAAATGTTACTTGAGTATGATCCCATTTCATTAATCTGTTCATATTGCCCTACCTGTATTTCCTATTGAGCTCATTAATTACTGTCCGGTCCATGTGTCTTATTCACACGTTAGGTCCTATGAAGGAGAAGGAGCTGACACCAGGTACAGTTTTTCCAGTCCTCGGTACACTGCTCTTCTTCCTCCCTGAACGCTACAGAGAGAAGCTCTGCTGTGTCACTCCTCTGACTCGGAAGGTAACCTCATATCTCCACTCAGTTTTCCCACTACTCTCTATCATAACACGTGCTTTAAACATGTCTCTCTGCCTTTGTCGACCAGCCCAAAGAAATCAGCACACAGCCTTATCAAATGGCCAAGAAAGACAGCAACGGAGCCGCGTACTGCAAAGAGGACACAGTCACAGAGGACAAGGAGGCAGAAAGCGACAAAGCACAAACAGAGGATGAAGACTTGGAAGCGAGGATCACTCGGCCCTCATGCCAGCTGACGGCTCACACGGTTGAGGAGACGGCCTTGTGATTGTTCTTTCTTTTGCTTAGAAAACGCACAAGATGCACACAAACACTTTGACCCCAGCTGCGGTACCAACCAGTCCCTCAGTAGGAAGGGCGACAGATCAAGATATGAAGTTCACCACTAAGTAAAGGTTCTTGAAGACCTGCAGCAGAGTTTAAGTGTTGCTACAGCATCAGTTTAATTGGATTAAGGAGCAGACTTCTGGACTGCAGTATCTGTGCGGGGGAAAGCTGTTTTATCGGTACCTGCTCTAGAGTTTTTTCATGTCAAACAAAAAAAGTTCTGCCAGGCTGGAACTGTGCATTTAAAGCCCTAATGGCAGCAGCGTGAAATTAGTTGTTTTTAGCGACGCTAACGACGCTTGGGATGCACACACAGGCTTCTGCATCTGTCCAGATGTGTGCGGTTTGAAATTCAGACAGCTCTCGTGCACAACGAGCTGCTCTGTTTTGACAAAAACAAAAGAATCAGGTAGTCAATAGATGCAACATGTAAAATGTGTTATTTTTGTAGAGAAGATGGAAGCACCAAATCCCAGAATATGAAGAGAATATAATATAAAAAGAGTAAAAATGTCCGGAGAGATGGAACTTTAATGGAGGGCATGTGCTACTGTGATAGTGTAGTGTCTTTACATGGCCTTGGTTTAATACTAATAGTCGCCTTCTAGCTGCTTATATAGATGTCTAAGTATGAGTCCATGAAAGCAAAGCTGTGTGTTCAGATGAGGGCAGAGAAGGAGGGCAGTAAATCCTCATCTACCATTACATTGTTCCTACAAACAGTACATGAAAAGAAAACAAAAAAGAGCTGAATGTGTTTCTTTTAAGTTAGTCTATGTAATGTGTACGTCCAGGAACTTTCGAGGACTAATCTACATATTTAACACCCCAGTTGGACATATAAATGAAATGCCACACAGTGAAGCTAAGCAGTGTCACTTCGAATACAGCCACCAAATTAGAACTTCTAGAAAAGATGTAGTAAGGTGATTATGTCAAATATGATTATGTCAAATATATAATAACAAAAGCTTCGTTCCTTTTCTCTAAAACAATACTTTCATGCCGCTATGTTATTTCTTGAGATAAAGAAAGATTACAGCAACCAATAACTCTTTTGTGCTTGTCAATTAAGTAATATATGAAAGGATGGTTCACAGTTCTAGTCTGTTTGAAGACATTAGAGATGGCCAGGTATTGATTTAATGATGCCTTTATTTGACTTTACAGAACTTTCCAACATTGATCCATCACTGTTGATTAGTACTATTACTCATGATATATAACCAATCATATAGTGCTGTAAGTAGGACATTGCACAAGTGGTGATTACAAATGGAGAGAATCAGCTGCTTTAGAGCCATAGTAGCTATTTATTTGATCAGAAATCGATTTATAAATAACAATAATCGAAAAAAATGCTGTATATCGGATCTAATAACCTGACGACTATCGACCCAGAGTATCTTTAAAGTTACTGTGTTTTAGCACAGATTGTATTATGGGTTCCTCCACCTTGCTGTAATTATGTTAGGAATTACCAACAGGCATGTCAGTATTGTTTTAAGACAGATTAGAATCGATTAGTTACCTTTAAGGAAGCTAACTATCTTTTAAAAAGCCCATTGGAAGGAGTAGACTGAATCTGTGGGTTGGGATTTGTGCTTGTGAGCATTTAGCCCAGCTGACAATACACTTAAGAGACCAACAAGTTGCCCACTATGTCAACCAGGAGTATACATAATGTTTTTATTTTTATAGTTATCCTTTGTGTTCAGTCTCAGTGCACATCCCCACAACAGTTAAATCTGCCCGGATATGTTGGTCACACGAGACTCCATGAAGTTATAAAGTGCCTCACTGACCGAATGTTCATTTGTCGAGTTCGTATAAACATGGAATGTGTTTGCAGCACACCATCGTTCTCTAAGGTGTCTTTAGTTTCTTCTAACTGTACATGGTTGAAGCACAAATAGTCTCTTAGATCGATGTAGAGCGTTCATACAGTTCCTCCTGGTTTAACCTTTGCTCCCATCTGATGACAGCTCTGCTCTGAATCGCACAGAAGCCATCTTGAACCTCTGAGAAGGACCTACTTTAGCTCCACAAGGCAGTTACTTGATATAAAGATAATTCAGTCATCTCTGGTAGTTCTTCTTTTAAGTGCCCGTCTTTTTTTTCTTCTTCTTCTTTTTTTAAAATTCAAATTCAGGTTGTTGTCAGTGCCAGTATGTGATTAACAGTGTGTGGTTTGAATATTCTGAACATCGTCGTCATGACTTTTTGGAATCAGAGAATTCTTGAATCCATCGCCATTTTTTTAAAAATTCACCCATTCATCGTGTTCGATGCCGTTGTGTGTCCAGTGTTTGGTGCCGTCTGTGCTCTTGCAAATGGACCCCGTGTCCATGTTTTGTCATGTGACTTACTACGTTTGCTCAGCCTGTAACGACCAAACCAGTCTGTTGTGTTTCCAAAGAGTTCGCTGCAGTTTATGGAGAGTCCACACACATGTTTACCTCCATCTCAGTTTAGAGGGCTGTACTACGAAACAAGATTAGTGAGGTATGTTGAGCTTAAAGTCAGAGTTTCAGTATCAGGAAGGTGGCTCTCTTTTAACCTGCTAGATCACCATTTTAACTTATGCTACAGAGCTAACCTGGTCAGGAGCAGGAGTGTCGGATTTAAATCGGCTGTAAGAAGCGTCTCCCTTTAAACAAATAGTTTCCTGACAACTCTTTATAAGTGATACAGCTTCTCAGCTTAGGGAATATATTTAATCTGTAAAACTGTTGAGCTGTACATTACTAAATACCGGCCTTATTCAATGTGGCGCCCTAGGCGGGACTTTGTATGGCGCCCCCCTCTGTCAGTGGTTCACGTGCTGTAGCAAGTGACGTGGATGATTGACGCCCGAACCAGACATTCTGTCTTTCATGTACCATGAAAACGGCAGGTAGGCAACGCCGCTACCCTTCTCACTCACGGTAGCAAAAACATTCATAACCCTGAACTCCCATGGTGCATTGCAGTATGACAGCTCAGTCCTGTGACTGGCTCTGCGATCGCTACAATATGCTTACAAAAGAAATCGAAGTATTAGTATAGTATTGTTTTGTAATAATATTAATTGGGCATTGCTTTACATTTGGATCAATGTGAGCTTTTCCATTTTAAGAGTTAATACTAATTAGTTTTAATATTGTAGCGATCGCAGAGGCGGTAGCAAGTACGGGACTGTTGTGCTGCAATGCATTATGGGAGTTCAGGGTTATTAATGTTGTCAGCACCATGAGTGGAGTGTAGTG
>OMNN01101528.1:7380-38222 GCA_900302755.1 Chromis chromis
CCAAATTGGTATACTGCCTGTTTGAGCAAAATCATTGAAAAATCTGTATTTAATCAACTAAAACTACATTTTGAGAAGAACAACTTAAACACCAAATACCACACACCAAAATTTTATCATCTGCTCCTAGTCACATTATCAACATTTCCTGAAAATTTCATCAAAATCCGTTCATAACTTTTAAGTTATCTTGCTAACAAACAATCAAACAAACAAATGCTGGCAAAAACATAACCTCCGCCTCGTTGGTGGAGGTAAAAAGGAAAAAACAAAGTTGTATTTCTTTCATGATTTATTTTACAAAAAATTGCATTTTTTTTCAAGTGCCAACAGATGTCACCAATCCTGAAAAAAACTTAACATAATGTAGATGTTTTACTGTTTAGATTTTTAAGTTGTTTTATTACTTCTCTCCTATCTGCTCTGTCTAAGTTTATAATAATCACTAATAATAATGATAATCTAACCTTTATTGATCCCCTTGGGGAAATTCCTTCTCTGCATTTGACCCATCCTATTCAAAGTGAACCTTAACTATACATATAGGAGCAGTGGACTGCCGTGGTGCAGCACCAGGGGAGCAGTCATGGGTTAAGGGCCTTGCTCAAGGGCCCACAGTGGTGGTGACTGGGACAAGAGGTCGCTCTCACTTTCCCACCTCAACCTCTTGCCAGTCCGGGGGCTCGAACCGGCTACCCACTGGTTACAAGTTCGCTTCACAAACCACCAGGCCACCACTGCCTCTATTAGGTTTCAATGTATATTAATTCATATTGAAAAGATACAGTACATTGCATATAGCAAGATCATTATAACATGTTAAATCTCCTCTTAAATATCATCACTCTTATCCTGTATTGCATTATCCTCTGTCTCATTTGTCCACAGCGACCGTCCCAGAGTTGCTTTGCGGAGACTCTGCAGTTCAAGAACCTGCACAGATCCTCAACTTTCTGAGGAAACAGGTGCGAGGGTTGCTTTTTCAGTATATGCCCCACACAAGTTAGCAGAGTCAGTAGAGCTACAGAAGTAATTGTTTTGTGTTTGTTTTTCTTTTCTTTTTTTTGCAGAGGTTTAATGCAGATTATGAGCTGACAGCCAGACAAGGAGCCGACACAATGGCCTACATCGCTCTGCTTGAAGAGAAGCTGCGACCAGCTCTGGTAACACCGTCTCTCCTCTGTTCTTTTCCTGATGAATACTAATCTGTGGTTACTACTGTTTAAGGTGACATTTTGTGTCCGGCAGTTGCACACTTTCTGGGTGGATGCAGAAAACTATGCCAATCTGACACGACCATGGTTTGCTTCCCGCTCGCCGTTCCCTCTCAACTTTCTCGTCCCAAGTTGCCAAGCCAACACTGCACTCTCCCGCATCCTCCTGACCAAGGGAGAGGCGCCGCTACACAGAATCACTGAGGTGGAGGGAAAGGTAAATACTGACTGAATAGTGTCTGAATCATCAGTTACATGTCACCTCCTTCAACATGTCAACTCTGTGGTTTGTGGTGCAGAGGTCTCCTTTTCTCAGCTGTAAATCTTTCTCACTCTGTCTGCCTCAGATCTACAGTGATGCTAAAGAGTGCCTGAATCTCCTGTCCTACAGACTGGGAACTGAAAACTACTTTTTCGGCAACTCGTGAGTTCTGCAATGTTTGTTTAAATTTGAATGTTTATTTAAATGACTATATATCTCAGATTTAGGTAATTAGCTATTAGAAAATAGAAAAGAATAGAATTTGGAATGAAATACTGTGTTTAATTTGTGCATGTGTTCAGTTTGCCATTTAATTATAAGTTGCTGGTATAGGAAAAAAATAACATACTGGCCCATACAGTATGTATTAGGATTTGTCTTAAAGTTGGTAAAATCACTTGCTGGGAGGAGACTGGGTCTGCTAAAGTGTAACTGAGTAATAATTTGGGGGGAAATCTGACTTAGAAAATACTTTGCCGTGTTCATTTATACAAAATTATTAATTCAGGATTTATGAAGCACCCTGACAGACCTGAGTAATGATTCTTTTCATAGTATTACTTTTGATTTCATAGCCTCACATTGCCTGTCTTCGTGCATGTCTAAATGTTTTTTTGTTGTTGTTTGTTTACATATGTGTTTCATAGGCCGACCAGTTTGGATGCCTTCGTGTTTGGTTTTGTGGCGCCACTTCACAAAGCCGGTCTTCCCAGCAGCCCTCTGCAGAGTCATCTCAGACAGCTGGACAACCTCACACGCTTCTGTGACAGCATCCTCGCGGTGTATTTCAGCTCGGACAATCCTTGTAAGATGTTTACACACACTGGAAGCATTCACTCTTTGGGGGCTTCAACTTGGGGAAAATCGCACAGGAGGCTTTTCACTTTAAAACACAAAAAACAACTAACATCATCAACACTTTCCTTCTTCCTATGTATTTGTTTCACTTGGTGTTTGCTCTTCATGTTTGTTTTACTGACCTAACGCTGTTCCTTTTCCACTGACTTTTTGCCATTTTCCTCTTCTTCTGTCGGTGTGGCTTTACTTCTTCTCTCTCCAGGTCCTCCCCCGCCTGTTCAGGAAACAATGGACGCCAACCTCCAGAAACTAACTCAGCTTGTAAACAAAGAGTCCAACTTGATAGAAAAGGTGCTTCTGCTTTGCTTTTCTCTGCTTTTGCATGGGTTCATTGTTGCTTTTGGCAGGTACCCTCACAGTTGATTATAGTTTATAGCCTCCTACAGGGTCCTTGTCATTTCATTTCTTGCTCATGCACGTGTTCACCAACTAAGCTGTACAATCTTTACCGTAGATGGATGACAACCTCCGCAGCAGCCCACAGCACAAACCCCACAGACCAGACCCCAAACCCAGTCTGTCCACTGCAAAGAGCTCTACTCCTGCCTAGCACCTGACCTTTCAACCCTGATCCAGCCTTATGAATCATGGAGCAACACCCTGTGGATGAAAGGTGCCGCTCTGAATCTGACTCGACATCCTGACATCAAAAAAATCACTACAAAGCTGGACTTTAACTTGAATGGAAAAAGCAAAATAATTAATGGTAATATGACTATATAATTGCAAGAGACTATTTTAAGATAATGATGATAGATTTCAAAGATGCTCGTCTAAACGAGAAGAAAAAAGTGCATGTGTGAGATGTTTAAAAAAGAAGAGTGCATGTATGTGGTCAAGGAAGGAATGCTATGAAGTGGTGTTTGATGAGAAAGACATGGAAAGTTCAAGGGAAAGCCAAAGGAAATGAAAACTCCAGCAGGGTAAAGATGTGTCGCTGTTTAACCTTTGAGTGGGCCACTTTTCTTTCAGGCTTTTACATCTTTTGTTTAAGGGAAATGTATTTTCTGTTTGAGTTGCTCCCACACAATCAGTGCCACACAACAGCTGATGCAACATTAAGAGCAGGAGTATGTTGAAACTACTGAGGTTAAGAGAACTTGGTCACTGCAGTAGAGTGGGATGTTGGGCGAGCGCCGTATGGCAAACTTTATTTAGTCTAGTATTCTTATTTTTATGTGTTACCATAGAGGATTTCAGATGTTTTAGCACACGTCCATCTTCATATCCACTGTAAATGTTCTCTACAGTCTAATAACATTTGCATTACTGTACAGTGTCTGCAGTTCTGACTATAGAAATAGCTATTTATCTTATTTAACTTTGCTTTCACCTCTTCTGCTGTACATAGCTTGTATAGTTGTAAAAAGTGTCATAATTATAATCGGCGTACACTCACTGGCCACTTTATTTGGTACACCTCTGAAGTCCAATGCAAACCAATACAGCAGCTCTGCCAGTAACTATTTATTCTACATGTTCAGTTTTTGTTGATGTAGACAAAAAAGGCATTTTTTTTTATTGGTGCCATACATGACTGCAGTACACAAGTGTTTATAATAGTGGAGAAAATATTAAGAACCCAGTTGTGCCAAGTAATGTAGCCAGTGAGTGTAGTTTCCTCTAAATAGGGCTGATCAGCTTGTTCACAATACACTGAGGTAATAGAAGGGCCTTGCACACTGTATTAAGTTATTCATGCGTAATATTTGGGACTAATGTGTGTGTGTGTTTGTGTGTGAGTGAGTTGTTCTAAGAACCATCAGAAACCAGTGTGTCTTTTAAGTAATGTTATTTTTTATTGTACAAGATATTTTGTGACGTTAACAATCCACTCAGTTCTGTTGCTGCCTTGACTTTTCCACAGCCATTTTTGTAACATTTGCTTCAGTTTGTTACCTTTGCTGTGTTATCATTTGCTGTGGTTAGTTCATGGTCACCTTTAGAGCCCGACTGAAACCAGATTTCTGGGCCAATACTGACTTCTAGGGAGTAGAAAAATCCAATATAGACATATTGGTCGATACTCTATAAATATATGCAACGCGTTAGAGCTATATTGAAAATGGAAAATGATGGGGTCATTGTTTATAAACTGTTCAGCAGTGTATTTCATAAACTAGTTAGCAACTTACACTAAAGACACCTCTTGACTCCGCACCACTGTCTGCTCTGCTACATGTGCTGCAGACAGTGCTGAATATTGAAAACACTGGAGGCTAAGCTGCTCTGCTGGACAAGCTATGTGATAACACAATTTCTTAATTACCCCAAGTATCTTTTTTTCTGCATTATGTTCTATTTAAAACAAAAAAGTCTGATATCTGCATATATTGAACAAAATATATGCTAATTCTGATGCATCTATGTCAGGCCAACATCAGTGAGGTTCTAGTCACTTTGTTTAAACTGAGCGTTTATCCCATTTGGGATTGTCTCATTAGCTGCCTTTTGTTTTTCTTTATTTTTACAGTCTGATTATGAAATAAGATTTATTTCACTGTAATGCTCCCTAATGTCCTCATTGCTCATATGTTACTAAACTGTGTCTTCTCTGTTTAATTCCTTTCATGATTTCTGTCCATTTCAGTTAAAAGGTATTATAAGTGTAAAGATACTTGGGCTCTTGAAACTTCCAACAAACCATTTCATTGATACATTCCCTTTAAAGCACCATATTCTGAAACAAATGTGTTCATTGGGGTGTTTGTGCTGCCAGTCACAGCATGATGTTGGACAACAAATGGGCTTGTAAGGACCATATGGGTGCAGTGTGCCTTCATGACTGCTGGTGTCTTTGTACAAGTGTCAAAATGCTAACAGTGTCCTTCATATTTTGATACATGTGTCATAAATTATCTTTATTTCTGTTGTTCCTTATCCATTGACAGTTGATATCAACTGTCTTCATATTATTGAAATACAAACATGATGATGCAACCCTGGCCAGTGTCTGTTTTTTCCCACTTTTGCAAGCAAAAAAAAATCAGTATCTCCATATGTACTTATAAACAGTCAACTGGAGCCAAGATCTGAGCTTTGTCATGGACGTTTGCAATCCCATTTTTTACTTTTTAAATGCACATCTTTTCTCCATCCTCTCCTAACAAAGCCAATTCATTCTATTGGGTGACTTGTTTTTCCAGTAACAATTACAGAAGATTTCACTGTTGCCCACCATTGTGTCATCATTTGTTTAGATGTCGGGGAGGATAGAGAGCCCTTTGTCTGGTTTTTGGCTCTAAACATGGAAAAAGTAAAGTAATCTGAGAGAAAGCTGAGAGGAAATGATGCATACGTGACATCAGATATTGTCCAAGTCTGGACTCCTGCTGACAGTTCTCTTGACTGGCTGTTTAGAAGGTGCAGTAACAAGGAATAAATAGCACATTTTGATCTGTTTTGTGCTAAATAGATATATTTTCACTTGCAGTGTTGACAACCATGACGCTATTGTCATCCTCTATCTGTGTTTTCCTGTGTTAGAAATATCTGTTAAAGCATATTAAATAGTGTCAAATAATTCTGGTGATAAGAGGAGATACAAGAACTGGGCTGCAACAATATTCTACAGTGAATAAACTTTCTGCTGTAACACAACAAATCCCTCCCGGTTCAGTTATCCACTACAAGTAGGCTGAAAAGTCTCAGTAAAGAGGCTGTCAATCCTCTGAGTTTTCCTTCAGGCTGTAGCTGAGCAGCTCAACACATCACATGCAGGCCAGCAGCTGTTCCCTGATGGGTTACATGTGTGCGCCGTCTACTCCTCTTCTTCCTCACTCCCTCCCTCCTCTTTCTTTTTCCTCAGAGATGAGAAAAGGTGTCAGTGATGAAGGGAAAAAGGTGTGAGTGGAAAATAGCGACTCAGTGGATGACATGTCTTCGGGGAAACCATGTAGCTTGAATGATGGATTACGAACTTATGTAAACTGAGAATCATATGAAGGCATTTGGAAATCTAAATGTGGAATAATTAGACTTGTTAGGAGTAGTAGCAGAAATATGATAGAGTTTGGCCTGTGGTCCCGTATAACTGCAATGGAATTCAGTTCCAATGAATTTCAATTTGTGTATATTTAGGTGTATAGTAAAAGATACAACAAATTGCATTGCAGTATATGCAGTGGGTGGTAAAATGCATGGCAGTAAGATATTTTAAGGAAAACATAAACAACAAAAATGTAATTTATCTCAGTGGTTCTGTTTCAGATTAGAGTCAGATCAGGTTATGGGTTCTAGAGACTACAATGTGAATCTCTATTCTTGTGATTTACAGAAACGTTATATCTGAGAAAGCAGAGAGCACTTTTTGAAACTTCTGAGCCAGCAATCTACCTAATAGAGTGCTGAGGCCCTCTGGTGGTGGATGTATGTTAGAGGTCAAAGGAGTCAAAACAAACGAATCAGTCCAGTTGTGCAAATAGAAAAATAATCATGTTCTTTCAGCTCAGATGAGAAAATCAGTTTACAAGACAAGGAAAGAAAAACAGCTGATCTGCATTTGTCATCAGTAGCACATAACAAAATAGAGAACGGATCACATCTGTTTAAAAAGATTATTTACACAAAACAGGCCTATTCACATTATGAAACACAGTTGGAAGAAGTGCTACAGTATTTTTGGAGATATGAACTCACTTTCTAAACTTTGGGATGACAAAACAATTTAATTATAACATGTTAAATGAGTAATTATACAGCAAGTGGTTGACTTCAGCATGTTTTTAGAACCTGTACGAACTGTATCGGCAAGTAAGGTTTTTGAAGAGACGAGAGGAAATAACAGAACATTTACAAAACAGTATAAAACCGTCACATCACCATACTTTATGGTCAAAATTACAAAATGATCCACGACATTTAACTTCTCCTTTGACGAAACAAAATGCAAGAAACTCACCTATGAAATATTTCAGTTCACTCGATTCCAGTCCACTTATATTTCACACAGTCATCTTTCATTTTCACTTCACTAGTTTTGATATTTACAAGAGTTTTTCCTTTTCTGTTAAGTTAAATTTAACTTGTCTATATTTGAAGGAAATCTGCTTTTAAACTGAGTTCTATACTGACAATGTTCCTTTTGCTAAAAACACACAAACCCATGAATGAGGTCAGTTTAGACAAATAGAACCTAATCATGCTGTCTGTCTTATTCTGCAGTAGTGGTCATTTTAATCATAAGAAAGTAAGGTCATTTCAATCCACAAATGTCCAACATGAACTGTAAACTATCCAGTGAGTGAGGGATGTAGCAGAGCTAGCTGTCCTTGGTAAACTCTGGCACCTCCAGCATCATGCTGACCTCCAGTCTCCCCGGTAATTCCAGGGCCAGAGCAGGGTGGCACGGCTGGGTGAAGTGCTGTCGGAAGGTGCCTAACAACTGACCGCTTTGGGCATTGTAGAAAGATAAATGGCCAAGCTGGTAATCCAGAAGAGTGCCCACTCGCTCAGGCATCTCGATCACAAACACACTGGACTGAATGTGATTGTGGAGTAACTGATACCTGCAACTGGAAGGAAAAGAGAAAAGTTGTTGAAGTTTTAAAACAATGAGCCTTTGTATTTTAGAAAATGAGGGGGGAATTCTTAATACGTACCCTGATGGTGTTGGAATACACTGCAAACACCATGACTGGCTGTTTTCCCCCAATGAGCTGTTTGTGTTGGCTGTGCTGTACGCTACTCCCAGCCTGTAAGCAGCACTTCCTGACACAATGGTCTCCCAGTAGTAGAGCCCTCGGGCCGGCAACAGCTCACCCAGGATGGATGGACATCTAGAAAACACACAAATTCTGTTTAAAAGTACATAAAATGTGATCTAACAAGGCGTGAAGGAGGCTGGTGAGAGGGTTAAACTTACTGTTTGTCTGTGGATGTGATGGTTTTGTGTGCATCCTGGGTGTAGTGCACGGTGGTCCGGTCCTCTGACAGCTCCAGAGCCTGGTGAGCCGCAGCTTTCAACAGGTGGAACTTCGTCCCTGAAAACAGCAACAAGTAACATAAAAAACAAAAACATAAAAGCAGCAATTCTGTGCTGTGCTTTGTTTTGTGCTTGAATATCGAGCTACAAAGATTGTTTGTGTGTTTTTTTTTACCTTTGGTGGAAATGAGAGCAGCCTCGCTCTGTTCGCTGGCACCGGCCTCATTCACAGCTTTGATGTAAAACAGGTAATTCTCATTAGGCTGCAGGAGAACCTTCTGTTCACAGACTGTGATGCCTGAGATGGATCTAGAAGTGTGCCACACAGAGACGCACATAAATTACAGCAGTAAAACTTTGTGCAGAAACGTTATGCACACTAAAATGGGTCAGTGTGTAAAGATATTTTGCTGTAGATTTGTATCCAGCTTGTTTGAAGAGGTTTAGATCACGTGTGTACAGTTCATTAGCAGTTTGTTTTAAACTGGCCTACCTACTATGATCAGTGTTAGGGATTGCAGACAGCTAAATCAATGTACACTTCTGTCATTTCCTGTCTGGTTGAGTCAAACACCCACCTGAGACCTTCTCCCTCCAATTCGTACTGGCGACAGTACTCCAAAGTGTAACTCTGTCCGGGAGTCGGTTTCGCTGAGCTCCATCTCAGTGTAGCTGAATCCCACATGACGGTGCAGCGCTCTGTGTCAATCACTGGCACTGATGGAGCTGCCAGAGAGACAACAATTGTGTGAAATGCATCTTTGAAGTGCAATTTTTTACTGCTTCTTTACTCAACTCCAGACAGTCAATCTGCTGTCAAGAGAAACACAGTTGTTGTTGTTGTCATAATGCAACAGAGCAGAAATCATAATTTAACACTGACTATTCTAATCTATCTAAACCAGAGTTTTTCCTGCCCAGAGGAGTATTTGTGGTCTCCCAATGAGGATTTAGTCAGCACCATAATGTGAAGAATTGAGAATAACAATTACAGTTGTTAACCAGCTTTGTTAATTGTGGTTTGATTTTCTCAAGCATAACACAAATTTCTGTCAAATGGTCAGAAAAAGTAGCAAAATCCATTGATTTCTGTTAAATAAGATAACAGACTTATTGCCTTTACATGCATCGATCATGCTTACTGTTGAGCGAAGTCACTCTGAGCCAAGAAAAACCTCGATCTAAACTCATGCCAGCATGACAAGAGAAATACAAAAAACGCTTTCAGTTTGGTTGTATTGTTGCAGGTTTCACTCCAGTGTGTGGACTGACCAGTTGTGAAGATGAGTCTCTCGCTGGGAAGAGAGCAGCCGGTATAGTTGACAGCCATCACCCACACCTTGTACATCTTGTCAGGCTCCAGTTCCTCCAGGACACAGTAGCTCTCCTTCACCGTCACGCGGTACTCCTCTGACACAGCTGTTGACAGCAGCAATTTAGATATGCAGGACCTCACACGGAACACTTGAAACACAATCTAAAACTATATCCACAATATGCCCATAGAGGACCTGTGATAAAATGACTGCTGAATGATTATTGCAGTTTTCAGTTGAACGTCATTACTCTTTTATCAGGGTCCAGAACTAAAGTCTGATGATAAAAACAGAACTTTTGCCACCATTTTCATCTAGGAAATTATTCACCTCCTTGTGGATCCTCCATGCAGTAGACCTGGAAGCAGTCTATGATGTCGCCAGGGTTGACTTTCCAGTAAACAGTGACACTGGTGCTGGTGGCTGATCCTGGCTCCTGGGACTGCAGAGTGGGTCTCTGAGGCACTGATGCAAACACCAGCAGGATTTGTAAAGGCCACATATGCACATGACGTCTAGCAGAGATATATGCAAACTCATGCATGTTCATAGCAGACCTACCTGGGATTCCTTTGCGCTGTGCGAGGTTCGAGCTGGAAGTATTGGCCTTGGCGTAGTCCTCGAACACCAGCAGTCCTTTGGGACCCAGCTCCAGTGACAAGGCTGCGTCCAGAGCTGTATTGAGGCTGACCATACAACCACAACATTTAGCTTCTGGCCACCATCACAAATTAGTGTCAAAACTCCTCTTCACTGTAAGTTGAGCTTGGTCTTGAGAATGCCCCCCCCTCCCCAAGCAACAGCATTCCCCCTGCAAGACAATGTCCCTGCCACACTGCAAAAACTGCTCAGGAATGGCTCGAGGAACACGACCAAGAGCCCAAGTGGTTGACCCAGCATCCAAACTACCCAGATTCCAATTCCATCAAGCATCTATGAGATGCAACGGAACAAGCCTGAACAAGCCCAGAAAATCTACACCAACATATGAGGTCCAGGGTCCATGCCCTGACAGGTCAGAACTGCTTTGTTGGGGGACCTACACAATATTAGACAGGTGGTTTTAATGTTGTGGCTAATCGGTGTTGTTCTGCGGGCCAAGCAGCATGCTGCATTGATTATCACCAACATGTCTGTAATTATATCTCTCAGTGTTATAAAACCACACTTTCACTGCAAACACATTACCTTTCATGAATGTCTTCAGGTGACTAGTGGAAGAGCAGATTAAACAAGGATTTATCAGAAATTTGACACAAACCCTGATCAACAATCACTGGCCAAACATGATGCCTCTAATCAATAAGTTTCAGGACTTACCCGTGCGTCAGTCTCAGCCTCTCTGGTCGTGGTCTCCAGAGTGGCCTTGGCGGAGTCGATACTCTCCTGGAAGGAGACAATCTGGTCGTAGAGCTGCTCCAACTTGGTCTTCTTCTCCTCCTCCATGTTGACGGACATGTTGTTGTACTGCTCCATCACCAGAGCCATCATCTCCTCGTTCTGTGCCTGCATCGCTGCCTCGCTCTCCACACACTGGTCCTGAGCAAGAGGAAAGTGACAGCCAAGAGACAGATTAGAGTTCACAACATTTTTGATTCATTGATATTCAAGTGATGTCCTATTAAAATGTTAAGCTCTACAATGTGCTGTCAGTGTTGACTATGCTTTACCTCTACAGAATTGTAGGCCAGCTCCAGCTCTGACACCAAGTCCTCAATGTTCTCTGATCTCTCCTGAAGCTCTGAGATCCAACCACTCAGCTTCTCCTGTAATGCAAGCAGTTGCAGCAAACTATCAGTTGTACACCTTTCAACAACAATATACAGCTGCTATCAACCAAAAGATCATCTGTTCAGTTTTGTGGGTATCACATCAAAGTTACACTAAATGTAATCTCACACTCCAATACAATACAGATTTCAATCAATGCTAAATCACACCAAGTAAAAAAAAAAAAGGGTTTTGACATTTTTATCTAACGAACTGACAGAAAACAACACATGGGTGGTTTCTGTCCTGCTGCATCCAGTGTTTCATTTTCTTAAAGACTATCTCACAAGACTGCATCCTTACTTCACTTTTTCCTCCTCTCTTCTTCACGATTGGTCAAATTAACAGAGCAGAAACCTTTTCCAACATTCCCCAATTTCTACAGCTCATTTAGTCATTATTAGTCAATCTAACTTTCTAAGTCTATTCTCTGAATTGAGCTACTTCAAAGATTTAATTGATCTCTCCCACCAGTTTTTATCATTCAGATGCAGATTGCAACAGTTTAATCTGTCCTTGAATATGCAGATGTCATGTACTTGCATGTTGCTAGTCATTTCCTCCAGCCCCTTGATGCAGTGTATCACAGTTTTCACATTTATTACAGGTAATAGTTTCAGGACCTATCTTTTACGAGATGGTTGGGAACAGCACTGTCTTTTTAAATACACAAATCTATCCAAAATAAACTTTATCATCACTTCTTAGCCGTAGCCTTCTTAGTTTTCTGTGATTAAATAAAGGAATCTATGAACTCTGACTGATAAGACGGGTTCATCTTCAAGTAAAAATGTCGCCTACTGCAGCTTTAAGGAGACCCATCAGGGAAGAGATTCCAGGAAGCAGAAGAGTGGCAATCCCCTGTCACTACCCGAACACGGGCAGCTCACATTTAACTAGGTCAAGCTGCAGTCATTGATAGCTCCCAGCTCTCTCCTTCTGAGGCCGACCGCCTCTCCGCTAAGAGTCAGAACAGGTGTGTTCGTGTTTGAGTGTGAGAGGAAGAATGTATGAGCAGACTTGTGCACAATTTCACAAAGATAGACTCAGATCTCTCCATTAGTAGGACTTCAGTAAGATGTCTAAATCCATCTGGAAGTAAATTAAGACTTCTTTCAAACTAAAAAACATGGCTGACTGAACAACCACATCAAGCTGCTCAGTTCTCTTCACTCCAGCAGAAAAATACACGTGCCTTTGAGGCATTTATCAGAATATAGAATAGAATAGAATAGAATATTCCTTTATTGATCCCAGTTCGAAGGATATTTTACTAGGACAATCCTGTGAAGAATGTAAAAAAAGAAAAACCTGATTTAGAAACAAATCGCAACCACAGCAAATTTGTAGTTACTGTGGTCATGAAAATGTCTTTCCCATGTCATTTCTGGCTCCACAATATCATCAGGAAACCGCAAATGATGAGCCCTTATTGTCAATTTGTGCCAGTGTTACCATGGAAACAGAGGTCTTAGTTCTGATTCTGATTTTTAGGCTTAAAAGAAATCATAAAAGACACTAAAAACAAACCTATAGGATCTACTCAATAGAACTGATTTAGCAGTTTGGTCTCAATTTGTTTGGGTAGATTTCACCTCACTATGTTTGGAGTAAATAGTAACTAAATCTAACAGCTATGGCACACTAAAATAAATTAGTTAACGTCTGTGTAATGCATTACACAACTGATTACTTATATTTTAAAAAGTGAATAATATTAACTGTTCAGTGCAAGGACACAGAAATTAGGACATACCAATACTCAGTGCATTGTCGCTAGCAGTATTCAATTCAATTCAATTCCTTCCATTCATTATCTATACACCGCTTAATCCTCTGTAGGGTCGCAGGGAGGTTGGAGTCTATCCCAGCCGACTTGGGCAAAGGCAGGGGACACCCTGGACACGTCGCCAGTCTATCACAGGGCTACACATAGAGAGACAAACTACCAAGCACACTCATATTCACACCTACGGATAATTTAGAACCATCAATTAACCTGTTTTTGGACTGTGGGAGGAAGCCGGAGTACCCAGTGAAAACCCACTCATGCACAGGGAGAACATGCAAACTCCACACAGAAAGATCCCAGGCCCAGGCTGGGACACAAACCGGTGATCTTCTAGCTGTGAGGCATCGGTGCTAACAACCGAGCCACTGTGCAGCCCCAATTCAATTCAGTTCAATTCAATTCAATTCAATTCAATTCAGTTCAATTCAGTTAAATTCATATGTGCCAATTCACAACATAAATTTTCTCAAGGCACTTCACATTTTAGGTAAAAACCTTCCAAAATGTACTCTGAGAAACCTTGATCTTGTAATACAGTTAAAACACTATATATTAATAGTTTCTCTTGATAGAAAGAGCAAAGCACGTGTAACATTTTACCAGATGTCCATAAGCTTTTCTAATACAATCTTCGAACTTCCCCAACATGCCTGTTTGGGACGTTACAATAGGCTACTAATTAATATTAATATTCAATATGACAAATTAAACATTACGTATTTGGGGATGGTCAGCTCTACCTTAAAAAAAATATGTTATACGCAGGTGACAATATTGATTATGTGAATATCTTGGAGTATATTTTATGATATTTCAAAGTTGTAGTTGTTACTATTAACAAATAAGTAGAGAAGGTTGAATTTAATTATGTACTTATGTATTTCACCTTCTGACTCATACACTTAAGTAAAATTTAAATGATTTAGGTGGGTTATATTTGGCTTTTTTTCTTCTTCTTTTTTTTACGGTGTAGGAGCAACTTTTATACAGTTCTAACACAACCAATCTAAAATGTCTGTGTGAAACTGTCCCTGTGTGTGAGGAGGTGAGTGCATTGTACGTTCTAGCTCAGAGAACTGGACAGGATACAGTTTTGCTAAGTTGTTTTGGTGAACTTGTCAGGATCAATTTTCCCCTCTGTGGAACATCTGAGTTGCCCTTCTTTGCGCTGAAGTCAGAGTGGCACTACAGCTTTCATCTTATTTACAGTCCAGCTGTCGTTGTTTCCCACAAATACAACGTCACACACACACAGGACTCGGTTCAAATATCATCTGGGAATTACATTTTCAGTTTGTTCCATCTTTCCTTTGATTTAGATGCCAGATATTTTTACTGTGATTCTTTCTCAAATGCACTCATGTTGTCTGAAGTATCCTCACAGACTAAAGAAAAACAATTGAGACCTGAATATTTTCTCTCTCTCTTGAATGAGATGTCTTGTAGAAAAGCGTCCTCTAATTGCTCTAATGAACTTGCAGGTTAAAAAACATGGACAGGTGGTTTTAGAAAACTGCAGGAAAAAATACAAAAGATTGTTGAGATTATTAGAAGGTGCTGTAACATTACATAGATCTTTTTTATTGTAAAAAAGCAGATGTGCGACCCTGTGGTGACCCAGAGGGACAGCGAGCGAGAACAGTGTGCGTGAACGGATCACATATCAGTCTCTGCTTGATGATGTCACACTGGACCTTTCCACCGATCAAAGCGGAGCATTGCATCACAACAAGTCAATGTGCTGCAGCCTGCCAGCTGCCTGAGAGCCTGCAACCTGCCAGCGTGAATGGAAAAGTTATAGCTGACTAATTTAAGACCAGTTTATTATATGACGACCCAAATCAATGTCAGTAAAAGTAAACGTGTGTTGTAATAAGGCTGGTGAAGTGTATGATGATGAGCTGTGATTTGGATGCAGCGTGGCGTTGTTCATGAGAACTGCGTTGCTTCAGCAGCAGCTTGCTAAAATGATCAAACATCTGGGAGACACTGTGAAATTTCTGGAGCCACAGAGGGAACAAAAAAAAGAAATCTGAGGGATCATGAGTTAACCTCCTCCTTTAAGTAGTTGTGTTTCGCATCCATTCAATTCATCATCATCATTTTGTATTGCAGTTTCATTAAGTTGGATGACGCACAAAAGACAGAGATATTTCCTGACTGCCCACATCCTCCTGTTCCTAATGCAGCAGGCTTCCTGTTAAAAATGCAAAACTCAGGTCTGGTGTCAGACTCACTGACGGCAATATCAGGGTTATTTTCTCACAGAAGACATGCCACTACCACTTTCATAGACTGAGTCCTACTCTTCTCAATAAGTAAAATAATCTTCATGTGGAAAGTCAGTGGCTTTATAAAATCCTCCGAAAACTCCAAATGTACTTTATACGCCCTAAAGCAAATACATACGCAACACATCTGTGCATCCATAGTACATTACCTTGATTTCCTCATAGGCTTTGTCCACAGCAGTCACCTCATGGCTGCGATGCTCTCCGGCCTCACAGTCCTCCTCCGACAGCAGACATCCACATGTGACACAGAACCAGTCCATCCCCTGCAGCTCGGCAGCCAGTCGGGCCTGATTCTCCTCCTCTGCATCGATGATTTCATAGTCGGCCTCAATTAGCTCTTCCTCTGAGAAAAGATCTACCTTCTCGTCCTCCTCCAACTCCATCTTCTCATCTTCTTGCTTCAGATCGGACTCTGGTTTTAGCTCTCTCTGTGTTTCAGGTTCCGGTATCTCTTTTGATTCCTGCTCAGATATTACCTCATATTCCAGCTCATCTACAGGCATCTCTGGAGCCTCTGCAACTGTCTCATCCTGCTCCATCTTTTGCTCTACATCCTCACTGTGCTTTTCAACATATGAAACTACATCCTCTTCAGTAATGCTTGTTTCTGGTGCATCTTCCATCTTGTGCACCTCTGCCTTTTGTTCCACGACTGCTTCCTCTGACTGCATGTCCTCTCCATGCATCCCAGATAAATCCTCCAGCGGAGTAAAGCTCCTAAGTTGAGAAGAGACGACTTTATCTTCTTCTAGGTCCCTCTCTGTCTTCTGCACCTCTGCCTTTTGTTCCACGACTGCTTCCTCTGACTGCATGTCCTCTCCATGCAGCCCAGATAAATCCTCCAGGGGAGTAAAGCTCCTCAGGGGAGAAAAGACGACTTTGTCTTCTTCTAGGTCCCTCTCTATCTTCTGTTCCTCTGTGTCGGCCTCCTCCACAGGTGCAGGTGTTGTGTACTCTCTGTCTAGATCATTTTGGGGTAATTCTTCTTCTGTTACAATGGTTTCTGGTTTGGTTTCCATTTCAGGTTCTATCTTTGTTTCTTCCACTGGGGCTTGAAGTTCACATGTGCTTTCAGGTTCAGGCAGAGCTACTGTATCTTCTGTAGCCTCCTCTGACCACTTACTGATCTCTATGTCCATCTCAACAGCTTGTCCTTTGGGGACGAGGAGGATTAACTCATCACCTACATTCACTATGTCCTGAACAGGCGTCTTAGATTTGGTTTCTGTTATTGTTGTTTCTGGTTCACAGATCTGTTGCTGCTGCAGAGTGTCAATGATTTCATCATGTTTCTGATCTGAATCCATCTTGACTTCTTCTGGCATCACAGGTTTGGTTACTTCACTAGAAATATCAGCTTTAACCTCTAACTGTTGATCAGCAGCTTCAGTCATAAATTTAGTCATCTTGGTCTGAGCAGTTGGTTCATCTCCTTCAGGTGCTGCTGTTGGAACATCAGTTTTCTCAACACTTGTTGCCTCCTGAAGATCGATCTGAACTTGGGTTTGAATCTCTTTTTCATTCACTGCTGTTTCAGTCACCTCCACTACTGTGCGTATTTCACAGTCACAGTCAGTGATCACCTGGACAGGTGCAACATCTTCAGGAGCAACTTCTGCTGCTTCTTGTTCCTCACATGGTGATGTTTCAGCCGACGTCTCCATTTCACTGGAGGGTTCAGCTGAGGAGAGCTCTTCCTGCCTTACGGTCTCAGGTTCTTTCACTTCAATTTCAGCTTTGGCTTCTTCTACTAGTTGTTCATCAGGAGCCACCATCTTGGTGTCAGCTGCTGTCTCCTCAGATAAACTCTGCTCAGTGGTTTCTGTTTGTATCTCAGGTTTAGCAACAACTGGAGGCTCCTTGCTGCTTATAGGTGCCGTCACTGCCATCTTGTCTGTTGTCACTATGAGCCTTTCAGCCATTTTTTCTGCCACTTTTTGTGTCTCACATGGCTGCTCAGTTTCAGTGCTGCTTTGTTCACTTATTTTTTCCTCATCTCTCTGATGGCCCTCACTCTCCTCTGTTTCCTCTACTTTACTGTGCACATGCTGGGTTTCAGAAAGCGTTTTTTCTGTGCTGAGCTCATTAGGATCAGTCTGCTCCGTTTTTACCTCATCTTTCACTTGTTGATCCTCCAACTTTTCCTGCACTGGTTTACAGTCCTGAATTGGATCTTCTGCAGCTCCGCCAGCCACTGTGGAGAGCTGTATGTCCTCCCTTTCTTTGTCTGCTTCTGTAACTATCTCTGTTTTTTCTTCAAACACTTCTGAGTGTAAACCTTCGCACTTATCTCCAACACAGGCCTCCTGAATCTTCGGCTCCTCTGCCTCAGCCTTTTCCTCGCCTTCTTCCTCAGCTACCCTTATTAGACATCCTGTCATATCAAATTTACTCTGTGGCCACATCATCCTCCCTTCGCTTTTATCCTCCACTGTCTCCGGTTGAACATCCACTGTTGGAGTCTCATCTTTTAAAGTGAACTTCTCCAGGTACCCGTCCGCCTCCTCTGAATCTGACATACGCCTCCTATAAGACTTCTCGGATGCCACACTCTCTGCCTCAGAGTATTCCTCGTCGCTCCTCCTCCTCTCACCCATAGCATCCTCGTAAAGGTCTGAGTACATGAAGGACATGGCAGTGGGCTCCTCCAGCAGGATGGGGTCAATGATCTTAGGGGGTCCAGAGGAGATATAGATGGGAGTGAGAATGGTCTCTTCGGTCCCAAACAACACAGAACCACTCTCCATTGTTGATCTCTTGCTCTCTCGTCTTGTTCTCGTCCCAGCTCCACCCTCGTCATCCTCCTTATGCTGTAGAGCATCAGCGGGAGCTCCTTCTCCATAGAAGACCTCATCCAGGTGTTCTCCAACTATATCCACATCTGTAACAAATACGAAAGAGTCTTCGGATACAGAGGGGCTGTCTGTGGCTGCCTCTTTAGCAGGTTTTTGTTCCTCTGCTTGTGGTTTCACTGCAGGCTGTTCTGCCTCCTCCTGCAGCTCAGGTGCCTGTTCAGGAACTACCACATCCAAAAGGGTAAACTTCTCAAAATAGTCTATGTCACTGGTGCCCTCTTTCTGAGTGGGGCTGAGCTCTGTGGCTGTTGGTGGTTGGGAAGAATCTTGCTTCGAGGACTGTGGAGAGATTACAATCAGTAAGTCAATTCAAAGAGGACATTAGAATATTTTAACCTGCAAAATTATGATTACAAATCTTATCATGATAATGAGATTTTACAAATCAATCAGATAAATACCTCTTGTGTCTCCTCCTCCAACTGCAGGATGTGATTCTGTTGCTGTGTCCAGTCATGGTGGTTTCGAGACTTGATCTTTGGAGTCTGGTCCAGATAAGACAAATTGTCCTGCAGCTCGGTACTCTCCTCCTCATCCACGGTGGGAAGTTTGGAGGGGACTCTGATGTTGAGAATCTCATAACCCTCTGAAATCAAACTAAACAGCTGCTGATCTTTGTTTTTGATTTCCTCCAAGTCCGGTTCTGTTTTAGTTTTCTCCGGTTTGACATTGGGAACAGAAACCTCAGCCATCTCTAGTCTCTCCACTCCCAGAGCTGAAGCCGATCTTGAACTTCCAGGTCGGCTCAGTCTGTCCCCCAGCCTGCTGCTACGTCCTCCGGACCTCGTCCTCCTGCGGACTATTTTCTCCTCATCAAAGACAATTGTGATCTTTCCTGCTGTTCCAGAGCCCTCCATGCTGTAAGCTTCAGAGGTGGAGCTGGTCTCAGAGGCCCAGGGAGTAGAGCAGCGGCTAGAGGCCGTCTCCCAAACAATGCCACTGTCCTCACTCTGGACTGTTACCATCGAAAACGATGGATCCACCATCAGGCACTGGAGTTTGGGCTTCACCGACTGGTCCTGGACAACTTCTCGCAGACTGAAGGAGAGAGGAATGGACGGAGTTAGAGGAAGGAGAGCAGGCTGTTTGTGTCCTTCATATGAAGGCAAACGACATGACTAAACAGTCTGACTGCAAGAGGAGATCCTTTTGGCACAGCTCAGGAAATATAATCAGAGAACAAACCAATGAATCAAATCAAAACATATTTGAGCAGCACAGATCCGTATTCACATTTTGCACCACAGAGGAAACGTAGCAAATCTATGCTGAAAACACAGTAAGACCAGCTAATCTTTTCACAAGATGTCTTCTTGAGAGGTGTGGATCTCCAGCATTAGACCAGGTGTGTGGTGTCAGGCTGCAAATGTGAGTGATGATCTGAAAAAATAATGACTAAATGCACTCTGAGCTGTCCCTCCGTCTATGAATACATCTCAGCCCCTGCAGGGTTACAGCAAGGTGACGTCCCAAAGCGTCATTCATGTAATATTAGAGAGGAGATGCCTGGTCTTCTCAGATGCATCCAACACATGTCTTCTACTATTTATGACATGGCAGGAATAATTAGAAGACCCAGTTGAAAGTATGATAAATGAGATGTAAGAAATGGCTCGGTGAATAATATCAGATATTTGAATGGAGCTGCCTACAGTGCCACACTGGCACTTCCTTGTATAAACTGAAGAACAACTGAGATTAATGGAGATTAAATGAGATTAATGGAGGACTGCTTTGTGAAACTTGGATACACCTGTCCATTCACACTCTTCAGACAGAGAAACACACAACTCAGCTTTTCCCTCATTAAAGTAAATTGTATTTGTGTTAAGAAGACCACAAACAAGCAGTTTCTAATGACCCACAACATTAAAACATGGTACATCTCCCAACAGAAAAGAAATCACTTGACAGAAAGAAAGTCAGCCACAATTGAGGTTATTCAGCTTGTGAAAAGAGCACCTGTTTTGTAGCTCTTCCACTTCGTCTTCATCGTCCTGGCTGATGGCATCTGAAACTTCACACTGAAACTCCTGCAGCTCTGTCATCTCCGATTCCAGACTCTCACATTCCTCCATCTTGGTAATTTCCTCCAGATCTTCTCTTTTTACTTCCCAATGTTGTTTTTTGTGTGTTTTAGAGTCCTCTTGATGTTTTCAGCCACTCTGAATTGGGAGTTGGTCTGCCTGTTTGTGTCATTCTAAGTTGGGAGCTGTCCATCTGACTCAGCGAGGGACGGAAATAGACTGAGTGGGGAACGAAGAGAGGGGAGTGAAGATAGAGAGGGGGAAAGTAGTGAGATAGGGAAGGTTTTACTGGCTATTGAGTTAAGCAAACTAACACCAAACTCTGAGAAGAATTTAGATTTTTAAAGTTTATAAAAAAAAAGATTGTTATTATGCTGCATGTTGGTGCGGGTCTGTGGCTTACAGCTGACTGAGGCAATGTGACTTTAAGTTCAAAATCCCCTTTGCTAAGTTAAAAATAGGCCATGAGCTGAAACAGTACCCCCGGTCCCCCTGCTGCTGGCAGCAACACGAAACACACACACACACACACACACACACACACACACACACACACACACACACACACACACACACACACCTTGTAAGTTATCCACCCCCCAGCAGAGTTGGCACCATGCACAAGTCATAAACTAGCTGTAATAAGGCATCAAACCACAATACAAAAACCAATTAACACACTGGCTGCCAGCAAAGGCTGAAGACACCTGAACAAAAGTTGCAGATATCCAGGAGTTATCCTTAGTTCTCTTTTTTTTTTCAAGGTCTGTGAATCACGCACTGAATGACGTGAAGAATCCTGATGATAAAACTGCATTACCTAGAGGAAACAAAATAACACCTGACGTACCAGATCTATGTGATGGCATTTGTACGTATACGGTCAATATCTGTAATATCTGAAGTTTTTCCTATTTATTACTTTTCAACATTGAATCTTGGTCAATATAATTAGTCTTTTCTGACAAGAATCTACTAAAAGACTTTCATGTCAAAGTGAAAACAGATTTCTACAAAGTAATTTTTAATTAAAAAGATAAAAATGGAAACTATAGTGATTGTATAAGATCTCCTACCACCTCTGGCTGCAGTTGCAGCATTGAGCCTGTGTGGATAGGTATAAATCAGTCTTGCACATCTAAACACTGCAATTTTAACCTATTCTTCTGTGAATAGGTGTGTTGTAAATATGCGCTATATAAATAAAACTGAATTGAATTGAATTGAAAAACTGCTCAAGCTCTGGATTGAGGTCTGGGTTCTGACTTGGCTGCTCCAGAACATTCCTTGGCAAAATATACACCAGAGTGAAAACAAATCTTCTCCCAAGTCGCAGTTCTCTTGCAGACCGCACCAGGTTGTCCTCCAGGATGTCTGCTCACATCATGATGTTGCCACCACCATGCTTCACGGTGGGGATGGTGTGTTTCTGATTATGTGCAGTATTCAGTGGTGGATACTTATACAATTAGATTTCTAATTAATGGATATTACTTTGTAGAAATCTGTTTTCACTTTTACAGTCTTTTTTTGGTTAAGTCTTGTCAAAAGAAGCCAAATTAAATTGTCCATGTCTCAAAGCAATAAAAGGAGAAAACTTCCAAGGAGGCTGAATACTTTCTATAGGCGCTGTAACATTGTGTGATGGGTTAGCAAGTGGTTAGTGCTGAGTTTCATATCCCGGCATTGGATGGTTACACCATTTTACTTAAAAAATAAGGATGCCACCAAATCTCACATTGTTAGATACTCTATCAAATGTGTCAATACATGTGAATATGACAAACAGCTGCAAAAAACAGAAGCTAGAATTTAATACGATTTTAGCACTTCGGTATATCTGTATAGCACTTCTCTACAGCTATATAGCCAAGATTTCAGTAGACTTGACAAGGAGCTGAAAAATAAAAAGTGAAAACAATCACACATCTTTACAGATTTATTTTTTAAATAAACATTTTAAAGTCAGCAATGCACAAAATATATACAAAAATAGCAGAGGAAAAACATGAACCAAAGATGACAGAACAAACAAAGTCACACTCAAAAGTGTAAACTCTTGAACTCATGTTTAAAGTGAATTAAACAGTGAGTGAATAACATCAGTTTTTGACCAAACAAATCAAGTAGATGACTAAAATGTCACTGTGGTGCTTTGAGACCAGTCTCTGAGAAATAATAAAGCACATCAGGAGCAATGATAAAGGAATAGGAATAGCCAGGGTCTGGCTTCTTCGCAGCCCTCTAATGATCACCTCATAGTCACTTTAATTATGATGCTAACCTAAACATTGCTTAATAACAAACTCAGAATCCAGAGGAACCTAAAGACAAGGATGATGAAAAATGAGATGTCCTTTAATGCAGCTATAGAAAAAAGTGTCTGTAGTGTTTAAACCCACAATACTCTAACTGCTGACCTATAAAAATAGAAAAGAGGCTTTGATGTTACAAGTTGGTCCAGACAGGCAATTGATCTACTGTACATACATGTGACAGAAATAAATTGTCATCCGACACTGAGCAGTGTGGCTCCAACAATGTGGATGTAACTTAAACTGAGATCAGAGGAGACAAACGTGGCAGACTTTCAAACCTAAATGTTGTTGCTCCCATGTAAAGTAGCTTTATATCAATGTGTCATCTCCTATTTTATAGAACACTGCCTTCTACAATCCAATGTGCACTAGCAAAGAGAGCCATGTAGTAGTAATAAGCATCTCTAATAACACTGATCCTTATTATTCTGCTTCAGTGCAGCATTTCTCTGTTTAAGAGACAGAACTTTGATTTCAGAGCCCTCTGGTGTCGCTCCAAAATAACTGTACTTTTTCCTCCATTCTTGGTTACTGGAATATTATCAGTTACACAAATTTGGCAGAGGCAGCAAAGCGATTGACAGTGAGTGCAACATTTTCAAAAGCACTGCCACAGGAAACACAGATTGTGATCAATACTGAAGCAGCCATAGCGTTCAGTTCCAGTGCCTTCCCGGCTGTGAGGCAGCAGGGTTTCTCTCTCAGCACGTCCCAAAAGTCTTGCATTGGTTCTGGGGGCAAACCTGTCTTGAGGTAGAAGACACCAGTCGGCTCGTCTAATTAGAGGAATCCCTTATCTCCTGGATGACTCCTTATTAATGACGGCTCTGACTGGGAGAATTGAGTTCAGGTCCTTCCTGTCCTGCAGTATCCGATATGACTGTGCAGACACAGGGAGATGAGAAGAAAGAGGATTATGAATAACTCATGTCTCGCCTTGGGAAAGGAGAGAAAAATGAAGGGAGCACAGTTATCAGGGCTGCGACGTACCTCAGCAAACTCAGCTTTAATGGCATCGAACTTCATCTTCTCATGGACTGCGCGGGCAACATTATTTCTTTCGAACGGTTCTAAAACACAAGGAATCACTGTTACATTATTGTAGACATTTCTCACACTGACACTCCAGTTAATGTTAGGTTGTTGTGGCTGTGACAAGATATGACCACTGAAATGTTTACCTTCCACGCATATGTATTTGTTTGTCCACTCTTGAGAATTGGTCTTGGGCAAAGCTCTGGCCTCTCGAACAGAGATCACCTGTTTATCCCACCTGCAAGACACCGAGAAAGCAACGGCAATGTGATTAAATAGAAGTTATTAGACTGAAAGTGAAAACACAATGACCAAGGCTGTCAAGGACCATAGCAGTGCCTTTACACATTTCAGCTGAGTAACGTACAAAAATACATTCAAAATACAATCTGTTCTTTCTTTGATTGTAGTTAGGGTTAAGTGATGACGTTTATGACCAATTTATAATAAACAGGAAGGGGAGATATGACAGGCTGTTATGAGCCAGGGAGGGAGCACACTTGGGGTTTGTTCATGCAGCTTAACTCTGCATTTTCATTATGCGCTTCCATGACATCTGATGCATTAAAGTGAAACTATCAAATATTCCAACTATTTTCTTATCGCTATTGATGAAGTTGCCATTACATACCGTTATCATTTTATCGCCAAGAACCAATTTTAGCTGCAACTGTTTTGCACATTCTCATTTTTAATGCGCCATAAAAAACGCTCTTTTTACTACGGCTATATTTTACAATGTCTGTCTTTTGAGTCTTCAGTTTTGAATGTTCAAGCTTTCTTACATGCATCAAATTAAAGGTCCAAACTATTTTTTTGCAAAACAAAAAAAAGTAAATAAACATTCACTGTGATAGACTTTGATCTTTGCACGTCCAATTTTATAGTTTTTTGGAAAAATGTGCTCCTCATCATAAACACTTGTTTCTGTCAGTAGCAGTAACATGATGCATGGGCAGCTTACACATCTAAGGCAAAAAGAAGAGCAAAAAACACCCTACATGAGTGACGTGTTTGATACTATAATGTAAAAATCTGTGCATGTCTGTGTAGTGAGTTGTGGTTCAACTTTTCAACTGTGGCATGGCATGGTAACACACATCCTGCAAACATGGGGATCGTGGTATGTCATGTTAATGCTGTGTAAGGCCAAAGGTCCCACCTGCTCCTGCCCCTCAGCCAGAAATATGAAACCAGAGAGGCGGATGCAGGACAGAGGAAGGAGAAGAGAGATGGAGGACAGGAGAGGGAGAAGAAGTTGGCAAGAAGAGCACGAGATAAGGAATGGGAGCAAAAAAATGAACCATGAATGCATCTGCAACACTAGACTCAATAATGTGATGACACTGGGAGATACCTGAACTCTGTGGCATAGTATCTGAGAAAGCCCACAAGCAGCTCTCCCAGAGACGACTGGTTTCTTGAGACATAAGGAGGGATGTGTGTGGAACCATCTGGAACCATGTCGATTTCCATGAAGGGATTGAAACACTCCTAAAAATCAAGACATGGGACAAAAGGACAAAGACTTAAACCAGAGTGACACTGCAACTTAGAGATGTTTGAAAAGGTTTACAGTCCGTTAAAATGTGAATAATAATCTCTCCAAGTGGAGGGTTAGAGCAGAAATGTCAACTGCATATAAAAGACTTTGTCTATAGAATTATATCGTTATGTTTTTATCTGTTTACATATTATTGATGATTATGAGAAGATCAAAAACAGCTAAACTGCTCCTCAACATGATTTAAATGACTGCAAAAGCAATGAAGAAACTTACTGGGTAGTCCCTCTGTAGAGAAGGGAGGACAGGTTGTTTAAGAGCTAAAATAAAAACACCACAACACATACAAGTTGAGTTTCACGTTCAAGTTAAAATTACAAATGTAACTGAAAAGGAATTCTTCTGCACTTGTGATCATACTGACTCTGAAGGTAGTGCAGGACCATCAGCACCAGTGTGTAGCTGCTTAACGTTCCTTTGCTGGCGTCATTGATTTGATTGTACCGTGCCCATTTCTTGATGACAAGGATCATGGGTCTTATCCTGAGATCAGCTGAGAGAGATCACACAAAAGTCAAAACAAGGAGCCACTGCACTGCTTCCAGTTAGATGAATACACACAATGTACAGACACAGTTAGAGCCAACTAAAGCTAGAGTATGCAAAGTATTCCAGAAACATTTGCTTGTTTTATTTGTTCACATTCTGACAGCAATTAAACTGTGACAATAAAAAAAAAATCTGTTTCTGTGGCAGTTACAGGCCTGTGAAGAGACAGTCGCATGGATGGTCTACATGCCTATCTAACCACATACCTGCCTACCTGTGCACACTGCATTCTTGGAGTCTACAAGACTAGCAGGACACACTGCTAGAGTTTGCAACCACAATCATGGCAGACGAAGAGCAGCCACTGGCAGAGTTACCTAAACCTGTAACATCCTGCACTGCTACACAAAGCAAGAAAAAAAAAGACTGTAGCAGAAAAAGCTATGACCAAAAAAGGTTTGGAAAAAGTCAGTCAAACCAAGGCAATATTGGTATGGCTATTCCATGACAGCAGCAAAGGGCCTTATAATGTACGTCATGTTTTTTTTTTTTTCCTATTGCACAGGTAATTCTTTGGAGACGAGACAGGGATTTTTTTTCATGCTTTCAAAATCTGTCTTACTCCTGCTGTTCCAATCCTGCATACTCTAGCTTTGAAATCAGACAGAAGAAGTCTAAAAAGTTGCTGCCATAAAAGTCAAGTTATAACTCACCATAGGCGTAACTCCTCAGAAGGAATGTGTTCCTGATGCCCACCGTGTTGTTGATGTTCAGATCAAACTCCAGATCACTGAAGAATGAAGAGTTTGTAGGGAGTCATACACCTATACAACTTATTTCTTATTTGATCATTCATTCATTTGATCAACGGACTTCAACAACTGTTTTGCTCCTACCTGCCTCTCTCTCTGAACCTGAGGATCGGTACTTTGGCTCTGATCAGCTGAGTCCTCTCTACATATGCTAGAAATTAAAACAAACATCATGAGATTTACTGTTTAATTTTCTGTGAACCTGTAACTGTTTTCCAATGAGCGAACAGCTCCACCTAGTGGAGTCTGACAAGGGCATCAAATCTGAGGAACAAAAACCAACTAACCAAAAAAGCCCACAAATTATGCTGGTGTCTTTAGTTTTTAAGTTGGTTATATATAGTAATGCAACTATAAGTAAGAGGTAAGCAAGTTAGATAATATTAAGTGAGACAGTGTTTATTTCTAAAAAAAAATGCATAAAGTTAATAGATAATGTGTTATTATGCACAACTTGATATTTGTTAAATAGTTTTACTCACAGAGGGATCTGAAAGCCCTTTGGAGGCAAGTGAGAACACGAATAGGATCAGGTCTTTTCTGAAACCAGAAAACAGGAAACCGGGTAGGTGTTCAAGAGGATGTGGGTATTTATAATTGTACATTTCACACATGCACATTTGAAAGACATTTACAGAGTCAGAGATACTTACATTCCCCTTGATGACCAGACACAGATCAGCATCACTGCTTCGGCAACCCAATCCATTCATAGAAGATCCGGTCAGGTAGAGCCGTGCCACTGTGAGAAACACATTTGGTGAATAAGAATGACGACAGGAACATTAGAACAGATTGTGACTACATATTTCATACACACCTGCATAGATGTTTTGTATGTCTTGTTGCAGCCGAGCTCGGCACCTCTCCTTGCGTTCCAAATCTGAAGTCTGCTGCTGGCACGCTTCAAACAGCTCTACCATCTGACCACTCAGCTGAGGGCACAAACACATGTAACACGGACAAAAGCAAACATATCTGCACAGAAACACGCTCAGACTTAATGTATAGCAGCACCAGGTTATGCCCATTAGAACACACCTTGTCCTTGGCGTAGGCCTGCAGGCTGTCATAGCTTTCTGGTACAGCAGGTGTTGGAGGATGGATATCAAACTGTGGACTGGGATAAGGGTGCTCATAACTAGTGATGGATGATCTTGAAGACTCGGCCCTCACTTGCTCCAGACGAGGAGGAGGAGGAGAAGGGGCCTGAATTAAAGGAGGGCCTATTAATGGGTGGGAGAAGGAGTCAAGGCGTTGGCGTTTCACCAAATGAGGGCTGTGTTCAACATGCTGCCTCCTAGAAAAAGAAGAAAGATAAGAAAACAAGTGATGTGAAGACATGGTGAAAGGCAAATGCTCATAAACTGAAGGTCAGTTTAAAGAAACAGAAGAATGAGATTATTCGGTCATATATAAACGTTAAATGACATACTTGCGCCTGTTGGTAATAGTTGGCGTGCGAGGAGGGGGGACAGCAGGGATGAATGGTGGGGGATTCCAGTTATATGGAGGCAACCTCTCAAGTTCAGGGACATGAAAACTTATAAAGACACATATGCACATATTAATGGACAGAACACAAAAGCATCCAACATGCATCCATTTGTAAGTGATAACTTGTCAAGTTTCCAGTGTCTGATTGAACGTTTTTTTTTTTAATTCTGGTGCCAGAATCTATACAGAGACATGAAGACTTCTGATGCTTATTGTTCAGAGGAAGATCAGCTGTTGTATACACAAACCGAAAACATCAAGGTTGTAAAAGTTACTGTCACTGGCGCTTATCTCTGTTGGAAGCCAGTTCTTCACGTACTTGCCCATTCTTTCTCTTTACACTGTGTGTGTGTGTGTGTGTGTGTGTGTGTGTGTGTGTGTGTGTGTGTGGGAAAGGCTACAGTGCTGATGTGAATTCATACTTGTGGTTTTGATGAGCCACTCCTATTAAACATTGTTGGACGTGGGCCTGCAGACCAGTTTGACATCTTCAATAGCTTACTTTTGTCTAACCAACAAAGTCTATCAGTTTACTATCATGTGTGACAAAGATAATTATTAGTTATTCATCCAACTGTTGCAGGTCTACACAAAATACCTTGATGTAACGGAGAGTACTGTCTTAAACACGATGTCAGTGAATCTCTAACAATAGTAAAGTTTACTAACTTATCTTCACTGACACTGCTCATGTCTAGTACACCACTTCAGTTGTGTTCAGACTCACCTGTTGACACCTCCAAGACTTCGGTGGTTATAATCGTAACATCTGGTCGCAGGGGGAGGCGGGTACAGGCCGTTACTGTGGGCTGGCCGCCCCCTCGGTGCAGCGCTGCGGGGGAACATGCTGCGGTTCTTCACGGAACTCCAGCATTAACTTCCCTGAAGTCCAGAATAAACGAAACAACGCCATCAGAGCAGATGGAGGTCCCAGTGTGAGACAAACACTAACAACACTGATGCAAACTATCCAGTCACTTAAGAGAAACGGGATGTTCACGGACAGTTACTGCGGAAAACGAAACTTACCGGTGATCGGGCACTTGATCGAGCTAACGATCGTTAGCTTGCGCTAAGCTAGCTAATTTAAACAACATTAACCGTACTGTGGAAATCAAAGGCAGTTCACTGTATAGTTAAATGAGGGATACGTCTCTGGTAACTAAATGTTAAAACGTTTATTCGTAAACGGAACCCATACAACACGGAACACTTACCAAATTACATGTCACATGTAAACAAAACTGAAGATGCTACTTTCCTGCGTTCGTACTTCCGCATTGATACCATGACGTAATGAATTGGATTTAAAGGGGAAGCGTCCTCGTTCTCTTTAAAGGGAAAGTCTACCCAAAATAAAACAAAAAAATTGCTGCAGCAATAATCCTGGACAGTGAAGCAAGCAAGGTAATATATATTGCTCCTCATCACATAGAGACGTTATTCAGAGGACTTTATAAGCAAATGTAAAAAAAGAAAAAAAAAAGAAAGAAAATACAACATGTAAAATGAGGCAGTAAATCACTTCTTCTGTGTCTAGGTTAATAAAGAGTGAGAAGTCTCAAGTTGCTTTTGTGAGTTTAATTGCAAATTCTTTAATCAAGTAGACATTCAAACACACATTAGCATGACCATGCAAATGTTAAAGTGCCTTTGTCTACAATCTCCTCCTATGCTCTCAGCCAGGCCCTGGTTCTGTCTGAACTGGTTCCAGCGTCATCTGGCCTCCAGTAAGCTCTGACACCTCTGACCTCCTAAAAGCGGTGGGTGAAATTACAAATGTATGACGTAACCACAAACAATACTTTCCCACTCTGATTCTGTTAATCACAAGGTCATGCACGTAAACATGCAGTAAAATTCTATTGCACAAAAGATAAAATACAAAATACAGCAGGACATAATACAATTTAAATAAATCCAAAACAGTACAGAGAAGTTGAATAAAGGCTGTTGTGCTCCTTTTACCTTACTAGTGTCTAAATACTGTACACACTTTATTGTACACCTTCGTATGTCATTCAGCTGGTGTGTGGTGTGTTACTTGCCCATACGTCTTTTTTTGGTATATTATTGTCTTTTGTTTTAGTGAAATCCTCTGCCCTCACTTTCACTTTTGTTTAAACTGTGTGGGTTTTTTGTGCTAATTACAGACTTCTTAATAAAAAAAACAATATCAACTTTGGTTGATTCATAACAAAGGTGCACACAAATGTTACAGAGTAATTAAAAGTGACTGACGAAAGCAGCTGAAAAAGACAGAAGATCAGAAAAATAAAATCGAGTAATTTATAAAAATGTGTCTATGTGACTCTCTGTGTATACTCTTTAATTTGTTGTTTGAGATAATGGGCTACTCTGTATCCAAACCAGTTTCATTTGAATGTTTGCTGTGAATCAGATAAGCTCAGTAAAATCACCATGACTGTTGTCACATTATCTGATTACAGTTTCACTTCAGTCTAGACCTGCTGTTCAAGTGAAAGACTGAATTGTTCCAAACTATTTGAATTTATTAGACTGAACATGAATTCCAACTAACTCAAAACTGAATGTAATCTTTTAAAATTGAATTCAGAGATCTGAAATTTGATCCTCACTGAAAGTTCAACTGTCATTACATTTAAGTTTGCCAGTTCGAAATTCAGATTCAGTTTACTGTCATACAGTTGCATACTATGAGCAGGAACATGTGGCACTATATTTTATAGTTTTATAGCTTTACAGTTTATAGTTTATGGAATCTGAATCTGAATTTATACTTGAATTAGAATCACTCAATTTGAATAATTGCAATAAAAAATGAATTTGAACCC
>OMNN01101529.1:1771-12485 GCA_900302755.1 Chromis chromis
GGACACTTGCTTTTAGTGAATTTACTTTTGTAGAATTTACACGACAAATAATCACAGCTTAAAGGTCAGCTCATGGATGGAGACGAGAGCCAAGAAATATTTTTGTGTTGAATAGATGTTGAATTGAATTATCGTGGTGTCTTTTTAGGCTGAGTGTTTATCTATAAAGTTATCATTAATTAAAAGGAAGCTGCCAAAAGCTTATCTGTAAATCTCCATGTTGAAATGAAATGATAAACACTCTCATTCTGGAAGAGTACTGCAAAAAAGAAAAAGAAGAACTTTTACAGTCAGTAATGTGGTGATCCTTTGTGCTCATGTCATGGTTTGGTCACCTCATGCTTAACCATTATCTCCTGTCAACTCACTGCTAAGAAAACAGAATAAGAGCAGCTAATTTAGCAGAGTTTTAAGGACAGATAGAGAAATATCGGTTTGGCATTTATGTTGAATTGGTATCTGTGAGACATTATGGGCTCATTAGAAAATGCGGGAAGCAGCTGATGTATGAACTCTTACGTGTCTGCTAGATTTAAACGTGTTTCCAAAGTTAATGCAGATTGTACTATCAATATCTAACAGCAAGAGTGCACTGGATAGTACAGAACCAAGGGAACAGGAGGAGAGGAAACAGAAAAGGAGAAAGTGGGAGTGGAGATGTCACTCTCACTGTGGAGACATTTGCAGCTAATCTTCTTTGACTTGAAGAGAATGAAGGCAGCGTGTTCAACAAGCTATCATGCGTGTTTAACAAAGATCCGAAAACACAAAAGAACTGATTCCATTATCTTTCTTTTAGCAGTTTAATAAGATGCTGTATCTGTTTGACCTTTAAAAGAACAGAAGAAAACAGAGTAAGACAGAAGAGAATAGACGAATACGAGTCATATCCTCAGTTCAAGAGCTGCAGTAGTGACTTGACTCAGTGTTGCCTTGAAAAGAATGTCTTCAAACCAAATCAGGCTTCATAAACAAATTCAATTTATTGTTGGTGTTGGAGGCTCAGTGACTCTGCAGCCTCCAGCTGAGTGTTTCCACTGTGTCATTGCTTCCTCAGCCAGCAGAGCCTGAACTGTGACTGAAGCATTTCTCAACTTAAAGCCCTGGATTGCCTGATGATGCAAGTACTTGCTACTCCCTATACTACTAGTATGTGTCTGTTGTGTGCAGGGTGAAGGAGAGAAGCTGCATTTCTCTAAACATGTCTGAACATGGGTTGATAGTTGAACATGTTTCTTTGGCTGAAAAAAAAAGCCAACAAGCTTAAGGTGAAATTTTTGCAGTTTCACACCATGTGTTTCACAGGTGATGGTACATATCACTGCATAAATATTCAGAGTTGGTAATTGTTGAGGTGATTCTACTCCAAGGCAGTTTTAATGTCAGTCTTGGATACCGTGATGTGATTTATGGGTATATTCTTCTACTTCTAAACTTCTTGATCCTCTCTATCAGTCTGCCTTGATATATACTGATCAGCCACAACATTCTGACCACTGACAGGTGAAGTGAATAACATTGATCATATTGGTACTATGTGGTGTTCTGCTGGAAAACCTTGGATTTTAACATCCATGTTGATGAGACTTAGACACCCAAATAAACATTGTCCCAGAACAAGCACACTCCCTCATGCAAATGGAAATCCCAAATGTCACTGGCCTACCCCTGCAGGAAAATGCACCCCACCACATGGCAAAAACATCAAACAATCAGGAACATCTTGAGGAACATGACAATGTTGATTTGACCTCCAAACTTCCTAGACCCCATTCTGATCAACAGGATGCAGTGGAACAAGTTGGATTGACAGAGGCCCCACTGCACAAGCCAGAGTACCCAAAGGATCCACTGCCAAGACCTGGTGCCAGACCCCATAGGACACCCTGAGAGGTCCTCTTGTCCATGCCCAATGGTTCAGAGCATTTTTGATTACATAAGGGAGACCAACACAATATTAGGCAGGTGGTTATAATGTTATGCCTGATCAGTGTATATTACCGGTCATGTCTATGGCACACATTTTTTGGCGGTGTTCATTCCAAAAATGCATAAAGATGTACAGGTTTACTGAACACAGTTTTGGAGTTTGGTGTTTTGGCTCTGATCATCACCATCTTGGGCCTACAAGGACACCTATCTGACCTCAAAGCAGCCATGTTCACAAGTATGCATAAACTTAAGCCTTAGCATGATCTAAACAGGTGTGTTATGTAAAAATTCTGTCCTTGTACAGTTGTCATGAATGCAAAATTGGCTATATACCAATACTGTTCAATAAGGAGAGATCGTATGGAAGGGGAGAATGAAAGTTTACTGTTAGTCAGTTAGACTCCAGTGAGGATCAGCATTGTCGAGCGGGGTTTCAAATGATGGTAAGAGATGAGGACAGGACCCCTGGAGTCTAAACGCTGGTGGTGGTGGAGCGTAGTAGGCAGATATCTGATGGGGACTCGTAGAGATGAGATCCAGATGAAGTGGATATAGGGAGGAGGAGGGATACACATACGACGGCATGGAGTGATTTTGACAGCATGTGAAAACACAGAAAATAGTGCAGTGGGAATAGCCCTTGAACACCAGGGGAATGAAGGCAGAATGTGAGTGAACAGATTATCCTTACTGAACTAATGTTTAAGCTTCATTTTTTTGTACCAGGTTGTAAACATGTTTATTTCTGGTGTAAAGTTGCTCATTTTAACATGGGGGTCTATAGGGATTGACTTGCCTTTGTGACCAGCCTCAAGAGGCCATTCAAAGAACTGCAGTTTTTCTTATTCTGCTTCATTTTTCAGCCCTGGAGGTTCCTGTTTACTTTTAATCCATAAAGCCCTCACTGAAATATTACCATGCTACCTTTCAGGATTACTTTAATACCCAGATGGACTTCATCAGACCTGCTTTACTGACTGCCCCTTTCTTACAGTCCCATGACTTTAAATTCATGCATTTTTGTAATTAATATATTCTTGACATATTTTATTTTAATGAAATATGATTTAAACTTCCCATGTTCAACCAGTAATTGTATTAATTTTTACATTTTAATTATTTATCTATTGATTTTTTACCTTATTTACAAGTTTGAGGGTTTCTCATATTACTGTATTTTGAATTAACACTCAAATTATTGTTGTCTGTTAGCATCTCTTTGTTGTTCATTTTCCTCTTTTCTGTTTGCTTTTTGTAATTTGACTTGATATCAGTGACAAAAAAGGTTGCCTCTCAATGAACTGTGGTTGAATGCTTTGAAAGTTTAAGAACGTTTTTTGTTTGTTTGTTTTTTTGTTTTAAAAAAAAAAGTTCTTACCAAAACACATTGTATGATAATTCTAGATAAATATCTGCAGCATTTTGAAACCTGCATGACTTGCACCTGCGTCATTGCATTGTCTCCTATTGTGGGGATGTGATAGAGAGATGCAAAGAAAAGATGTGAGGATGGAGAAACTGTTTTTACCAAACAATACGCCCTCATTCCCTCCGGCATTATTTTGAAGAGATGGCAACAACACCCTTGATAAAAAGCATCTCAATGTCAAATATGTAGAAGTCTATCAAATGTGTAAAAGTAAACACCCAGAGCCCACTGACTCCTTACTTAACATAGATATATATATATATGCATAGTCACAGTAGAATGTGGCTGACAGAGATAACACAAATAGACAATTTTGTTTATTACTGAAAGAACAAAACTGATGAGAGGGGAGCAACAAAACTGCTATAAATATTCAGAATGTAGTCTGAATGGTTTGACTGCAGGTAGAGTCCATCTGATGTCCTTTTCAGGCTCACGCTGGCTAATAATGATAACAGCAGATTAGACAAAAGTTGTATATTGTTTTGTGAAGGGAAGCACAGATGAAATTTGACCTCAAAAACAGAGAAGAGGGGGGAAAAGCTTTTAGTTTATTTAGAAAAAAAACAAAAACAAAGCTGCAAACAATATTTTCAAGGTTCATTTATGGTTCGGATTCTCCAGGACCCAAACTTTTAGAGTTATTTCAGTAAAGCTGTTTCTACATCAGTCTATCCACTGAGACCCAACTGATAGAAAAACACTGCAGGTTGTTAGCACCGTCGTCTCACAGCTAGAAGATCCCTGGTTCAGGTTAGTGGGTTAGGGTTTAGGATTAGGGTTAGGGTTAGAAGATCCCTGGTTCGTGTCCTGGCCTGGGCCTAGGATCTTTCTGTGTGGAGTTTACATGTACTCCCTGTGCAGCGTGGATTTTTACCGGGTTCTCCGGGTTCCTCCCACAGTCCAAAGACTGAGGTTAATTGGTGATTCTAAATTGTCCGCAGGTGTGAATGTGAGTTTTCTTGGTTTTTTGTCTCTATGTGACCCACAACCCTACAGAGGATTAAGCGGTGTAGAGACAATTGATGGATGCATTCCAATGGTTCCAATGAAAAAGTTGAAAAAAAATGAGGAGACTAAAAAAAGGAGAAAACATGTGATGTGTATGTGGATATCTAATTTGACATCTGACCCATGGATCTTTGCATTTATATCCATTTTTGCTTTTACTTGTAGCTATTGCTGGACTTACTTGAGTTAGCACAAAGCGATTTTAGGAAAAATTCCTTGCGGAGTCACAGAAAACATAAAGCATCCGAGTAGTACTTGTGAGAAGTGAGCTAAACTACATGAAATACGAGTGCCCCTTCATATCAAATTTTAATTAAAGTGATTTGATTGTCATTGTGTCGGGCCAGTTACCATGACAGTGAGGGTATAGAGGACTAATCTGTCGAGCAATATCCAGAGACATCCTTTCAATAGGCCCTGATGTGCAGCAGACAAAGAGTAATGTGTGGAAAGAGAAAAAAACTCATTGACACTCAGACAAAGGACCGAGAACAACAACACGCTGACACTCTTACATAAGTGTAATCAGTTGCTGCGGCGTTGATACCAGCTTTTGGCCTGTTAAACGTATAAATCCCCAGCCCCTGCCAGCCTGCCAAAACACAATCCCATTAGCATGACATCTCTAAAGTGCATTTTACTCGATGGCACAATACATCCAAAATGTCACGTCTCCTGTTAGTGTTGTAATAAGCCCCTCAGCTGCCAAACGGCTGCTGCGCCACGCGAGTGGTGCTCAGTTTCGGCACCAGCTGTGCCGCATTAGCGTCTGCAGCAATATCTGTGTTCCACCAGCAGGGGAGCAGCAGGCAATTATGGGCCCGTGTGGAGGAAGGTGACTTGGAGCCACTTGAGTCTCATCAACACCGTTGTCATGAATATTTATCCATGGTTTGGACCCAACTATTGGTGCTAAACTCCGCCACAAGTGGTGATACCCAAAATAGGGCGACGAATTATCATTTTAGTTCACTGTTTACAAGACGACCTTTCACTTGGTGTTAAACATAAAAGGTTTATCCCCTTGAACCAGGCTTTTGTGCAGCTTTATTCCTTTTTTATTTGCACACAGCATGTCTCAGCCATATTTCTGTATATATTGTTATTTTCAGAATATATTGGCCTACTCTGAAATGTCAGCGATTTGCAAGTCTGATTTTCAGCACAGTGCAAATATTTTTACACTGATGGGCCAAAACATTATGACCACCTTTGCCTGAAATGCTTTTGGTCCTTGCTACTTAAACAGCTGTGAGCCTCCAAGGAATGAACTGTACAAGACCTCTGAAAATCCTGTGGTATGTGGCAGCAAGACATTAGCAGCAGATCCTTTATTTCTTGTAAGTTGTGAACTGGAGCTCCCATGGATCAGACTTGTTTCAGCACATTCTCTAACATCCTGTTTGTCGGATCACTGTTGGTAGATACTCACTACTACTGACCAGTGCTACCCCACAAGAGCTTCCATTTTAGAGAAGTTCCAACCAAGTTATGGCCAGACGGTTGGGTTGCAAAGGTCTTAACACCTGCAGATTCCTGCCACAGCAAACACACAAAAATACCATCATTTATCATCTAATGTATCCCAGAACTTGACGGGTGCTCATGTCACATAGCAGTCAATGTCATTGGCTTCCTTTGCAAATGCAGAGAAAGGAGCATCAGAATTCAAGGTATTTAAGAACCATGTTGACATAAGTCTTGAAAATATGCATCAGTAGTGTGATTTTTTTTAAAGGTATTATTTATGATTTTAGATAATTATATATTATGTTTAGTACTACAGTTCCCATAATGCTTTGAGGAACACAAGAAGAAAGTATAGTGGTTCAAAGTGGAACAGTTGATGCAGATTGAATTAGCCAGAGGAACGTAGCAGGTGGGGCCCAGCTAGAATTTATTTTAGTTCTAAAAATGTTCTTAGAAAGTTCTAGTGATGTTTTCTGCGGGAAGTTTTTTTAAGTTCCCAGAATGTTCTTCTTAAAGACAAAATAAAGTTCTCTGAAGACACTCTCAAAATGTTTTTGCATTTTCTGAATGTTGCATTGAGAATGTTCTTCCTTTGTTATGATGTAACATTGTCGAAACATTTCAGAGAAGAACAACAGAAACATCCCCAAAACATCCTCAGAATGTTGCAGACAAAATGTTCCACCTTTGTTAATATATCAAATTACAGGAACATCTCCATCAAAGGCCTCAAGCAGAACATCTTGAAAACATTTTTTGAATGTTGGTTAGAGGATGTTCAAACATTCTCATCATAGGAACATTATTTGAGACAATAAGCATCCTTAAAATGTTCTCTGAATATTAGATTAAAATGATTGCTTTAAAACATTATTAAAACTTGTAGATTATATTAGTCAGTGTTGTGGGAATGATCTGTGCTTGCTGGGGATGCTCTGGGAATAATCTGTGAACCAAGAACCATGTCAGAGATTTGCATGTTTAACCAACTGATTGTTTATTTAGTGATCATTTTTTCTAAAGATGTCTGAACCAGACAGCAGAAATGATCCAATCTTGGACCAATCAAGTGGAAGGAGCTGCTGGTTTATGAACATCTATACTCAGTATTTTTATTTAAACCGAATGTTAGTTAAGACAGAAACCAAGCCCTCCCATGGTTAATGTAAACGTCACATAGGTTTATGTTCTGGCCAAAATATATGATTGGTTGAGTGTAAAGAATCAACAGTGAAGACGTAAAATAAATACCAAATACATGTTGATTAGAATGCAGTTTAGATGTATTGGAATGGAATTTAGAGCTGTCATCTGTAAGTGGTTTTAAAGATGTGACTGATCAGTGTAACTCTGAGTAATAATCAAATATTACATCCACTCTAGACACTACATCCTCGTCAGTGTCTGAAGCAAACCTCCAGCGCATGTCTTGACACAGTAAAAACACTGACTCTCCGTGTCGGTCCTGATAGATGCATCGGCACTCGAGCGATTTCCAGCCGACGGACGACCTCGTTCTGACCGTGGTCAGTACCAGCCGGCTGGAGTGGACCGGGGAGCGGCGCGCTTCCAACAACGGCCTGGAGGAAAGCCAAGCGTTGCCACGGTGACAGAGCTGCGAAGAAAATCTCTTTGTATTGTTACCAAGGCAACAACTGTGGATAGGTGGAGAGGGAAGGATAGATGGAGGAAGAAAAGGGAGGAAGAAGAAAAAGGAACAAGGCAAGAAAGGGAAGAGACTGGAGCAGGAGATGGAGAGAGGAAAAAAAACCCAGCAGGGCGAGGTGAGAGGAAGGGGAATGGATGATGAGTTGTTGTTTGAGGCACAGAGATATTGAGCCCAGGCTTTATTATTCCCTCCATCTCTGCCTTGTTTATGCTGGATGATTCTCGACTGCGTGGGAGAATTTACAGTTTGCTGTAACCTCATCCCAAACAAAGTTACTCAGCACATTCTTTTGAGTCAGATGGATGCAGTGGCGCTTCTTTGAGAAGGCAGGACACAATAAGTTAATGGCTCCTTTACCTGCAGGCTGGGAGGTGTGGCGAGCACCGCTACAGCAATTCAACTTTCTCTTTTAATAGCTGCCCCTCTTTTTCTCAATACTACACCCTCTGCTCCTCTATTGCACTCGTTTCTTTCCTTTATCATCCACTTTTTTTCTTCCTTTCTCCTGCTCTGTCTCTTTTTTTTTTCCCTCTGGAGCTGAGAATTGAGATTTTTTAAAGAGTTTTGAACTGTGACTTGAAAACATTTATTGGACTCATTTTGATAACTTATGAACCGCTTTGCTCCGGGGCTTCACTAATTCCCACTGTGTTTGAATTGATTGCATAAATCTAGCGGGGAAGAACAACACTGTTTTCTCCTCAGCATTTTGGGGATTTTAGCATATCTGCGTGAATGTGTGTGGGACAAAGAAAAAAAAAACACTCATCTAAGTGGCTCCACTGCAGCTTCATCTGCACCATAATAAATATGATGAATAATGTTATTATTTAACATTCTTGCAAGGCCGGAAGAGTCTCAGTTGACAGAAGGACTTGACAGAGAGAGGATGAATTGCTTTATTTCAATATGCTCCTGGTTACATCGGAATGCAGATTTATTCAAACCCTCCCTCTTTTGGGCGGCTCGTTACTCAAAGTAACTGGAAATTCACCCCACCCCGATTCTACACTTCGCATGCAGCTCCACGCATTGTAATGTGCATGATGGAGCGATTAGAGGGAAATGGAATCAAATCAAATCCAGAGAAATTGCGCAGAGATTGGTGGAAAGATCCAAAAGGGAAAAGGTGTTATCTAATGCAAACATTGCGTCTCATCTTTACAGATTACCTGGAGACAATCAGCCACTTTGCAGAAGCAGAACAGAAGACTTCACCTCAAACTTTAGGAAATCTCCTGCCGTGGTGCAAATTTGGTCAGCCTCCCCCCCCCTCCCCCCTTTGTCCACATGGAGCGTTTCGTGCTTTTTCAACACAATCAAGCTGCTGGAATAAGAGGAGAAGTGAGCACAGCGGGGAAGAGCTGCGAGCGCTGCCGTGGTCTTAATTGATATTCCAGCCGAGGAGTCGGAATATTCAAATGTCAGTAAAGCTCTGTTATCTCACTTGGGCGTCGGCAGAGATTAGGGGATAGGTGAAAGAGAGGTGCCGCGAGGTATCACACTGCCTAAACTCTTAGCAGGCAAAGACACACACAAATTTGCACATGTGCACTCATGCATGCATCACAAAAACACACACGGGCAGTCCACCTCACTCCCACAGAGGCCTTTCTCTAACACACACACAAACACACACTCTTTTGCACTTTGTTACAACCAAATGAGCACACACACTTTACCTCTGCATTCTCGTTGCATGTTTTGTGCTTGCACGGAGGTCGGTGAGTGAAGGCTATTAGCTCAGCGGAGTCTTTCCTGCTGTCTGTTCAGGCTCAACTACAAAGAAGGATCACTGTTTCAGATCAATATTGCTGTGGCCGGATGCCGGCTATTATACAGAAAAGAGTAGTAACCCTCAGCTAGAACCAGATCTTATCAGCCTCTTCCTGTTCCCTCTCACATGTCTGTCTAACCCTATCTGCACTATCAGCCTCATGCACAGGTACATTTACATTCATTATTCGCATGATTTATCCTCATTTTTTATTTTCTGCTCTCCCTCTCATTTCCCTAAAATGAGCTTTTTCTTCTGCTAAAATGACCTCGCTCTAAAGACCAAAAACTGAAAGCAGCTCCCATCATCATCTCTCTTTCGCTTACATAGACTGTTAGAGATCTACCTTCTCTGCAGGCCTCGGAGCTGATCCACAGACCAGCCCAGCTTTGAGATATTCACACGGTTTTCCACTGAGACTCAGAAAACAATGAAAGCACAAATAATCAGACACGTGCACATACATACATACATACATACAGAATGTATTCATACATTCACATACACATCACTCTGTAGGGGCTCCTACTACCAAAGCGCTGCAAGCATGTATAGTTCATTCCACAGTTGACATTGTTTCCTCACTTGACAACTGTTTGATAAGAGGAAAAAAGTGCACAAACACACACACAGTCCATTGAAACTGTATGTATATTAATGCAGGCATGAGAGAAGGAAAGCATGCAAATTTGCATTTTGCAGGTAGCTCTTAAATGCACGCTGGGAGCAATAATGGAATGGTACAATTACATGTATATAGAGTTGTAGACGTGGTTTCTGCATATTTTAACATGCAAAAACAGGCACACTTTTCAGCCCTACAGGAGAATTGCATAATAAAAAAAGTTGAGGTATGTAAAGTCACCACACTCACCAAAAGAATACAGATTAATGTTTGAGATGCATATGCACACCGATAAGCCACAACATTATGACCACTGACAGGTGAAGTGAATAACATTGATCATATTGGTACGATGTGGTGTTTTGCTGGAAAACCTTGGATTTTGACATCCATGTTGATGAGACTTAGACACCCTAATAAACATTGTCCCAGAACAAGCACACTCCCTCATGCAAATGGAAATCCCAAATGTCACTGGCCTACCCCTGCAGGAAAATGCACCCCACCACATGGCAACAACATCAAACAATCAGGAATATCTTAAGGAACATGACAATGGCCCAAGATGTTGATTTGACCTCCAAACTTCCTAGACCCCATTCTGATCAAGCATCAACAGGATGCAGTGGAACAAGTTGGATTGACAGAGGCCCCACTGCACAAGCCAGAGTACCCAAAGGATCCACTGCCCACGTCCTGGTTCCAGACCCATAGGACACCCTGAGAGGTCCTCTTGTCCATGCCCAATGGTTCAGAGCATTTTTGACCACATAAGGGGACCAACACAGTATTAAGCAGGTG
>OMNN01101530.1:0-20761 GCA_900302755.1 Chromis chromis
CTGTCACCGCCGCGCAATGCATCCTGGTCTATTTGGGGCTATGAAGGATGCTCCGATGCATCCTTCATTTTCGTGAAAACAAGGCCGGATTTTCGGCCGCTTTTAAGGCCGCATTTTAAGGAGTCTTAAAATTTGAATGAAATGGGACAGCCTTCGTCGCTCCGTCTGTGACGTATGCGGCCTGAAAAGCAGCCTTTAAGGCTGCAGACCCTGAATTGGGACACAGCTATGGATTCATAATGAGAGGGGACTATACACCGATCAGCCACAACATTATGACCACTGACAGGTGAAGTGAATAACATTGATCATATTGGTACTATGTGGTGTTCTGCTGGAAAACCTTGGATTTTGGGCTCCATGTTCATGAGACTTAGACACCCAAATAGACATTGTCCCAGAACAAGCACACTCCCTCATGCAAATGGAAATCCCAAATGTCACTGGCCTACCCCTGCAGGAAAATGCACCCCACCACATGGCAAAAACATCAAATAATCAGGAACATGTTGAGGAACATGACAATGGCCCAAGATGTTGATTTGACCTCCAAACTTCCTAGACACTATTCTGATCAAGCATCAACAGGGTGCAGTGGAACAAGTTTGATTGTCAGAGGCCCCACTGCACAAGCCAGAGTATCCAAAGGATCCACTGCCAACGTCCTGGTGCCAGACCCCATAGGACACCCTGAGCAGTCCTCTTGTCCATGTCCAATGGTTCAGAGCATTTTTGACAACATAAGGGGGACTAACACAATATTAGGCAGGTGGTCATAATGTGCCTGATTGGTGTATATATACACTAATGAAAACATAAATGTAATTATTATATTCCATTTCTGCTAATGGATCCCCCTAAATAGACCTCACACTGGTGCTTTAAAGTTGTGTCAAGATGACTGTCGAAGGTTTTTTTTTTTAAAGTTTTTTGCCATTGTGTTGATTAAATTCATCTGTGTGCTTTTAATGAAATTTTAAACATCACAAAACACCACATAATGAACGGAAACAGTGAGCTGCTAACTGACTTTATCTCAGAGTAATATCACGTAAGAGACCCACCTCATCAGGAGACATAACTGACAGAATTTTACAACGATTCAAAATGCCATTGTATTGCTGTCTTGCAATGGAGTGTAATGAAAATAAAGCTTTTCATTTAATTGAATTCAAGAAAATATCATCAAATATTCCCCAGCATGTCACAATTACACAGTCATTGACATTCAGTCTGATAGGATCACTTAAGATCAATTCAGCTGTAGTATAGTAATCTGGCATTACAAACAAATAAAGCACATATTTAAGCTCCAGATGCATGATTGCACAATTGAAGGAGCCTTTCACAAGTCTAATCACTTTATAGCATGAAGAAGAGCCTGGCTGTGCGTCTGCTCAAGTAGGAGCAGCTTATGATGCATTCAGTGTTTGTTTCCTGGTGACTTTTGTAGACACTAAACAGATCCAGCTGCTGGAACTTGAGAAACAGAATCGAGGGGAAGGGGACAGAGAAAAGAAGAGCAGTATGGATTTGGTGCTTGCATTCTTGAGATTCTTCAATATGACTTTCAGTGTGTCAGCTCAATTGACTGCAGCTTTCTGTTTTGAGTTATGGAGAAACCAAACAATGTCAGCTAAGAGGAAGGAGCTGCCTGCAACCTTGGTGTCATTTTCATTGTTGTAAAGTGTAAACTGTGACCCAGTCAGGAGGAGATAATATCTTGGACGGGCTATTAACAGATAAACAAGGAATGTGGTTTGACTGCTTTATACATGCTTATACACTGATCAGCCACAACATTATGACCACTGACAGGTGAAGTGAGTGGCAAAAACATCAAACAATCAGGAATATGTTGAGGAACATGACAATGGCCCAAGATGTTGATTTGACCTCCAAACTTCCTAGACCCTATTCTGATCAAGCATCAACAGGATGCAGTGGAACAAGTTTGATTGACAGAGGCCCCACTGCACAAGCCAGAGTACCCAAAGGATCCACTGCCAACGTCCTGGTGCCAGACCCCATAGGACACCCTGAGAGGTCCTCTTGTCCATGTCCAATGGTTCAGAGCATTTTTGACCACATAAGGGGGACCAACACAATATTAGGCAAGTGGTCATAATGTTATGCCTGATCGGTGTACATGCTCATATACACAGTAAACATGTAGCTGAGTCCTCAACACCTTAATGTGCAGAAATTGCCATTATTTCTGTGAATGTCCTGCATGCGACCACCAGTGGACACAAAAGCTAAACATTAGGATTTTTTTGCATGTCCAGTGAGGAGAGCTTCGTGGTGTTGGACTACGCCACCGTGGAGAATGTGAAGGTGGAGGTTTGGGAGCCTCCAGAGGGACGGATGTCTCCACCTGCCAAGAACAGCACCAACTATCTATCCTTTAAACTGGTGATGAGCAAGAACAGTGAAGGGAGAGCAGAGCAAATCTCCCTGGTGGCCGAGTCCAGGTATTGTCAGCTTTTGTCACATGATAAGTTCAGTTAGTATCCCTCAAGTGGGAGTCCCCATTTGAAAATACACCCAGATGTACATCTACTTCTAAATTACTTCTTTCTGTCAGAGATTGGTTCATACATAAAATAGTCTTGTTATCTCTCTAGTGATAGTTGTGATTTATTCAAAGTTGCTTTCAGTTTTAATGTCCTAGAAACAAGTTTGTGTGTGGCTCCCTCTACTGACAGAAGTCTTAATGGCAGCATTTAATTGTGCTTTTTTTTTGTTCCTTTATTGCCAAGGGTGGACCGGGCTCGTTGGATAATTGCTCTTACAGAAAACAAGCAGGCAGGTGTCTCCACCTGCACGGAAGGTAAGTCTGCATGCTGTTATTACAAAGGAAGTTCTTTCTAAAAAATAATTCGGAGTTTGACTTGAATCCTCAGCGCATTCATCTGTGTAATGTTTAAGATGAAGCTAATGACAAATATGTTATCTTATTTTTGTGTAAATTGTGGTTTGAAGTGCATGTTATTATTTAAGAATCTGCCTAAATGAGACCATTTATCAGTGCAAGAACATGTAAAAAACATAAAGAATTGTCTAATTTTCAACTTTCCGATAGTCCTTGAACTACTCATTTGAGATGTACCACTCCATTGGAAAACTTAACCAAATCTAAGCTTAAATGTCTTCTCCAAAAATAAATAATTTGCTCTTACCAGATTCTGTAAAAAATAAATAAATAAATCTGCAATTCTCAGTGCTACCATGAAGCCATTAGTCACTTAACTGCAACCAGCATTCATATGACAACACTTCAGGGACTTTTTAACTGCACTTGGCTGAACTGCAGACTGTGTTTACACAGCAGATTGGAGACAAGTATGAAAAGGCACCATTTTTTTCCCACCTCCTTGAAAAATAGTTGCACATCTTGATTCTAGGTTTTCTCAGTTTTTGTAGTTTTACTTTTTATGATATATAGTATTATAATTTTGTAATTTTGCACAGAATACATTTTTGAGTTCTCTACTTTTAAACACGATTGTGCTGACCTGTGTAGGAGTTTACCATATTGACAGAAAGGTGTTGCACCATTCAAACTTCATTGCATTTGACCCCAAAAGAAACAAACAGTAAATGCTCTCTGGCACAGATGTGGACCAGTCATTCTGATTCCTGTGGATTAGGTCCAATACATCTAAATGCAGAATAAGATCAGAACACCTACAGTATTTTAGATATGACATAGAATCTTTTTCAAATTAAAGCGATGATATTTTTCTTACAGACACTTGCAACGGTTTCATTTAGTGGCCTATTAAAAACCAAACCATCACAGAGGCAGTGCTCCCTCTTGCTATTTATTTAATGACTGGTTTTAAAGCTGGACTGTGGAATCAAACAAGTTAATGCAATACTGATTAAGCCTATCTGCGTCTGGAAAATCTGTGATGACATTCTGGTCAGCAATAATTGGTTTACCTGAGCTGATAAGGGAAGGCTAGCTACATGCCAGGCAAACCTAGGAAGTGGTAAAGTAAAGTACAAATGCTCCTGATAAAAAAGAAACTCAGTGTTCAGAGGAGAGATTACAGTCTAAAATAGAACATGCATCAACAGTGTAATTACTGACACTGCCAAAAGGGAGAGACTAAAGTTCCACACTGCAGGTTTAAGAGTGAGCACCTCTGTTGACGTGTGATATTATTAAAAGGTGTGTCTTTATAGAGAGAATGGCACATCACAGCAGTGTGCCAAAGAACCTGATTGTACACTACAACAATCTTCTTTCTTTGCAGCACTTACTGCAACTGAAACTTTAAACAATGTTGATGGAGGCTGTGTGGGTTGTGTGTTGGTTTTCTGGTGTTATGATCACTGTTTATCACTCGTTGTGTAGAAGGTGCAATATGCGTAATGAAATGTGACATTTGGGGTTGTGAACTTGTGCGTGAAGACAAATTTCCCCACGGGCACCATAAAGTATGTTGTACCATGTCATACAAAAACAGGAAACCGTACCCATCGTACAAGTTTTAGTTTAATGAACTACATTGCAATATGTTCTGGGAATGTGTTTCAGGTTTGCCACAGTATGAGGCCACCAAAGCCTACATGCCAAAGGATCCAGATGAACTAGGTCTGAAACAGGCTGAGCTCGTCATCGTCCTTCAAAAAGAGGAAGGTGAGGCTTTCTTAGCTCCATCTCTGTCTATAATACAGCTTCAAATCCCGCTCAGTCGGTGTCTTGTCTTCTACATTTCACATAAAAGCATGCAAGAGTGTTTTTAACTTCCATTAAACTATCTGCTCTTCCTAGCGTGGTGCTACGGGGAGAGAATGCGAGATGGAGAGAGAGGCTGGTTCCCTGCCAGCTGTGCCACCGAGATCACCAACCCCACTGCCATGGAGTGCAATGTACAGCGAATGAAACGCTTGCGCAAAGAGACCAATGTTTGAGTGACTCTCGGTGGATATCCTGTTATAATCAGGATGTACGGGGTTGGACAAAAGAATTGAAACACCTTCAAGAACATTAGTGACGCACAATGTTCAGTTTTTGTTGAGACTGCAATGATGGTGAATCACGGCCGACACTAGAAAACTATTAATTACTGTAACAGTGAGCCATAAACACGACCAGAAGACGAAGACGTTTGGCAGGTATAAAAGTAATCTAACTGGTGCCCCAGTGGTCGAACAAGAATCCAGTTTGACCATGAGGTTCCTGATTTCAGCCAGCATCAGTGTTTCATATTGCTGTCCACTAGCTGATTATACAAACCAGCTATTTTAAAATGTCTTATCTGGTTGAATGAACAATCAAATGTAATTTTTAATATACTTTCTAGAGTGAAAATGAATTAGTATATTGTTTGTATACACTATAGTAAGAGACGTTTGTTGTGTACACTTTGCCTTTATAAGAAGTCTTGCCCACAAATGTCAACATGAGTAACTTAATCTAGTGCTTTTTGCTGGTTACATTATTTTGTAAAATATACTGTGTTAGTGTCAAAGATGTAATGTAGGGTTTCTGTATTATCCTGGTGTGACTTATGCCAATTTAATGGCAGTTTATGATACAATGTTCAATTGTTGAATTTGGTTAATTGTCTAAATATATGAAATGAAAACACTCCAACTTAACTGTGTTCTATATTGAAAAGCAAGTGAGTTCTGTGGTTTTTGCCCGTGTTTATAGCCTGTATACTTGAAACAAATAAAGCCACCACAACAATTTTCCTGGTTTCTGAACTTTTATTTGAGCTTGCATTTTGTTAAAATGTTTGAATACATAAAAAGTTATTTAAAAATGTCAAACTGACCAGATATCAAATTCCATTTTATCTTTAAAAACCATTTGGTGTAAAAACTTAGGACAGATTTAGAAAAACATTTGCTGTTTCCCCAAAACGTTTTGTAGCTGTCACATAAAAATAATGGAAAAAAAACAGGTCTGCATAGATTCTGCAGGCAATCGGTGGTAATCTGGTCAAATGCATGGTGCAAGCTTGTGACGATCGTCAAGTCAAATCTTTATTGCTCAGATCTTGTTTGATGTTTCTTCTTGTTGACAAAAAAACTGTAAAAGAGGAAAATAAGCAGATTAGTCGACTGTTCGCCTATGGCCCGCATTTTTGTTCAACATTTTGTGCAGTCATTTAGCATTCTACATGATAAAATGCCTGAAAATCATCGGCAGATTGCAGAAAAAGCATCCCAAGCTGTTGCTCATATGGAAGCCAGACAATAGCAAGAGGGCTCTATGTTGCCAGGCAGTTTATCTAATCCACTCTATTATCTCATGCTTTGGATTATCATCTAGAGCTAAAGAAGTGTAAATGACAAGCTAGGCAACCATACTCAGAAAAAACACAAAAGCATCTAGTATCTACAGTGTTTCCTAGCATGTGCCGTTAGTATCTTTTATGGTCAGCCCCAAATGTTGAATCTAAAGACGACATCTGAATCAAGACATTGGCTACAGAAAACGGAAATCATCAAAGTGCAGACAGATTAGTGGCTACAGGCTCACCCGGACGATGGTAAAAGATGGTAGGTGCCGGTGGGCAGGTTCTTTCCTACTCAGCCCCACCCTGCTGGGCCTCGGGAGCGGACGTTTTCTCTGCAGATGGGTCACCTCCTGTCTTGGCCTCCTTGGTTTCCTGGCCGGGCTTGCCACCAGTTGTTTGGCGTCTGCGGCGGTAGTTGAAGTTACGGCGGTAGCGCCGCTGGCGGGGCTGTTGATTTTGACCACCTTCGCCGCCCTGATTCTCCTTGTCCTCCTCACCGTCCCGCACCGGTCTGGGACGGGGAGGACCCCTAAAGGCAAAAAGCAAAAAGTAGGAAGCTTTAAGCAAAAAATAACCATAATCCAAGTAGAAATACCATGCAAGGAATATATCATTCACTAAGACAAGATGCAGGTATAAAGTCACATAATTGATGCAAAAAAAAAAGCAAAATTTGAATGCACAGCTGCAGTTTGAGGTTAGGCTGCAATAAAAGGGGAGTTTCTCTGACCAAACATGTGGCATTTAAGGTTATTAAGAGGTTCTTTTTAAAGTCAATTTTCATTTGGAGGATGCAAAGTTAAGATCCAGACAGCAAAAAAGCTTTACTCTCCCATTATTGCAGCCCTGCATCAATGAAGCCAACATGCAAACCTTGGTCTGAACCTTGGTCGGAAGCCTCTGTAGTAGTTCTGCCTCACTGGTTTGTTGCCCTGGTCTGGACCTCCCTGGCTCTCGTCACCCTCACCTCCCTGAAAGCAAACAGATCAAAAAAAAACTAACACATAGCTTTTTTTAAGTGCCAGCACAAAGGTAGACCAACTTGAGATCATTTGTTCCTTAGTGCACACAAATGACAAGCGTAGATATTAAATGTGTTCAGGTAGTTAAAGCACACTATCAGGCAGTGCTGCATAGTTGATTTTAGGGGCCTATTTGAGTCAATTTGCGAAATATTGGCAAGGCCCCCGATACACCAAGATTTATTGATCACAACCACGAGAGTTTTTGAAAGGAGAGGGTTAAGTGTTGAGTACAACATATCTAGTGTCCCGACTTCGTCATGGGACAGCTGGGTGTCTGTTTCAGGATAGTAGCCCTGTGACAGCATACCTCTGTCATCTCTCCGCGTGGTGCGTTGGTGTACGGGGGCCGGCGGCCGTAGCGTCTACGTACAAAGTATGGCGGGTAGCGCCGTCTGCCAGGGTAAGCGGGTCTCCGCTGCTGCTGCTGCGAGTCTCCTTCAGGGGCGCTCTCTCCCCCATCTCTGCTGCCTTTGTCGCGTCCTCCGTTGCCTGGCTCACCCTCTCCATCACTCTGGTAGTTCTCTGGATAGTCTCCGCCACGGGGAGGGCCCCTCCTTCGTGGGTAGCGCCTGTAACGGTTCCTGTCAGCGGCGTACTTACTTCCTTGGACTGCAACACCTCCTGGGCCAGTGACATTTGCTGCCTCTGCTCCCTGTGCACAGTGGGATATTTTAAAGAAATATATTTAGCCAGATTAATGATCAAGAGAACTACAAATGGGATGTTTTAGTCAGAAGCTGCAAACTGCAATCACAAATACAGGCCTGGTCACAAAACTGACTTACAAACGAGCAGAATATTTACCTTCTCCCCCTCAACTACATCAAACTCCACAGTTTCTCCATCTCCAACACTGCGAAGGTATTTCCTCGGGTTGTTCTTTTTGATGGCTGTCTGAAATCACAAATAGTTCTGAATTAATATTTTATTACCAGAATCATTAAACTAAACAAAATGCCACTTCCAACAACTTACCTGGTGTACAAAAACGTCCTCTTTTGTATCATTCCTAAACAAAGAAAGAAAACCGCTGTCAGTTAGCAGTATTCTGATGTCTGTACACACAGCTTGCAACTAAGCCAGTAAGTGTAAGGATTAATTAAGAATTGCACGTAACAACAGTGTGGAGACTAGCAGATAAATCATCTGGTCAGCTTTGTAAGCATATCATACCCATAATAGGATTGGGAATGTTCTTTAACACACAGCTGATATCAGGGTCTTTAGGAAGCAGGGGTGGGGGAGGGGTCCACTTACCTATTGATAAAACCATATCCATTCCTGACGTTGAACCATTTGACTGTACCCAAGACTTTTGTTGCTGCAATGAGAATCAGTTAAATTAAATCATTAAATAAACATATGTCATTTCCTACTACATGATTAAGATAACTCTCATATACAGTGAAAAGCTTTAAAATGCTTCTGTGCCTCATAAGACCTCAACTGACGACAAACAGTGAAGGAATCAAAAGAGAACAGATGATGAAAAACTAACCATGGACACAGATAATGTGGAAGTTATATTTAACTCCCAACTGTCACCCTTATTATAGATCCTGATGCTTAGGAGTGCCTTGTGTCAGCTGCACTTGGTGTGAGGCATGATCCATTATAAGCCAGTACAGATCACACTATTTCTCAAACGGACCTAAGCATTTCCTCACTATCAGTGCCTCTGACATATGCAGCTACGGTATGACATGCCAAATGAGGACGCAATAACATCATAGTGGCTGTAGTAGTTACCGTATCGAAGTTCAACTACAACAGACCTACTGCCCCATTTTAAGACGCCCTGCTGCTCAGGACATGAGCGTTCACACGTGGTAGAGTCGCGCCCGGATACGTTAGCAAGCAGTGAGCCCAGCTGGCTTGTTAGCATAGCTATGTGGCTAAGTGGATCTGAACCATGTGGTTGGATTAGAGCCAGCAAGCGAAATGAAACTTAACACATCAGACAGCATCTATTGTGAACAAAGGTTTTTTTCTCTCTCCCAATTTTAGAATCTAGGTGGTTGTTGTAATGCCTTTCAGGGAACAAACAACCAAATTGCGAAAGAAATCAGCAGAATCGCACGGCGGACATTTTGGGTGGCCCCTTCAGCCATGTAAATAGCTAAAGTTAGCATGCTAGGCTAAAGTAGCTCCGTTAGCCAAACTGCTGCCATCGTTAAGAACCTAGGCCTCAATCATAGCGCTGAAATTCGACCAAAATTACACGACCGTAGTCAGTTGTACTCTCGTGTATGTATAATAGAGCTTTAATAAGACCATTTAGCCAACCGCATTAGACCGAAGTCTGTACGTGTTTAGACTGTTTTAATTAAAAAAAATAGTCCGACATGGAACCAGGCTATTTCGTGTGAACAAAGGGACGGCAAGCAGCTAACGTTAGCCTGCGTTCGACAGAACTCGGCACCAGTTATCGGCGTGAAATAACTTCATGTTCCGCGATGATGCTCGAATGTCAGTTGGAAAATTAAAACCAACGTTAACTTTATACTTCAACGACAACTGCTATGCACGGAGTCTCTAAACGGCTAACTAACGTCGGCGTATCGACACACGTCCCGATATCGGCTAGAAACAACTTCAACGATCCTCCATGTGTCGGGCTGCCGGTATCATGGTATTCCGTGGCGGATATTTGACGTGAGGAGGCCGATGAAAAACATAGATTAACGGACTAAAATTACAGGATTACTTCACTGGTCTCATTCTATTTTGAAATTAATACCTAGGATAAACGGTTAATGAACTGATATTAAGCAGAGGCAAAAAAAAGATAATGCACCAATTAAACGTATCAATCTTCCAACGGACACTTTTAATTATGTACCGCTAGCTAAAATTAACGTTCAGACTAACGTTTCACTATTGACAGACAAAAGCAAATTCATTTTACTTTGTTTTACAGAAAACTTCTCGTCGACCGTATCACATTTAGGTCAAACACTACATACATCCCACAAACGATCCAAAATGGACAGAATATGAGCGGTCCCGTTAAGGTTTTATTTTGTCCTTTGTCAGTTATAAATATGCTACCGTTGGGTTCGTTATTAGCCATAACGGATTAACGTTTCGTTCTACGGTAAATTGTGCGAGTGATCGGCTCGGGAATGTTAGCAACCGCCACTTTTGCGCATCGCCTCTCCACTGCCACAAACCACGTTAGCTAACTAGTTAGCTTAACTAGCTCCAGCAGTCTTACCGATGACCTTCTTATCCCCCGCGGAAGCTGCGGCTGCCGGGCTGGATGGGCTCTCCGCATCGGCAGCAGGCTGCGGCGGTTGTTGTTGTGTCTCGGCCTCGCTGCTCATGGTTACTACTGGTTGGTAATGGCTTCTGCCGGCGGCGGCTCTCTGCTATGTTTCCCGGTGCTAGATGGTAACCTGGGCCGGCGGTGGTGGGGGCTACTGCCTTCGGGCTCTCTGCTTTCCTCTTTCCGCTCCCGTTGCCGATCGAACTGGGCAGAATGAGAAACTGTGCCGGGGAATGTTCCTGGTCGGCGACCCGCCCAAAGAGCCTTCCAATTGGCTAAAATCTGTAACGGAAAAGAAGACTTGTTCCGATTGGCTGAGGCTGCTGTCAATTTGTTTGAAGGAAGCGTTTGCTAAAACGATTGGTTAAAGAGGACTGTACCTGTCGACTGTTACCGCCCACTAGTGATGTCAAAGCCAGACAAATGAGACAGATAACTGTGACACTTTTGGAACGGAGTGTCTACTTGCTGGGGTCATTTTAGTCCATGGACAGATGTATAAATACATAATACACAAATAATTTCAGACAGTATGCCATTTTTACGTAAAATTGATTCGAAATTTGTCTGAAAAGACGCGACGAGACATTGGGATTATGTTAGAAATCGTGTTTTCTTGTTGGGGCAGAACTGTTGACCAGCTGTTACGAGGAAACCCAGTGACAGAGACCAGAGAAAGGCAAAAAAAAAAAAAAAAAGATTTTTAAAAGTCTGTTTTCTGTTTGTTCTCAAGCCTCGGATGATATTTCCATCTCTAATACTCATTCCTTGCCTATAGACACTGCACACACAATGCTATGAGCCCCATCTGCACTGAGGACAGTGCTGTGGGAATTTATTGAAGGATAATTGACCTAAATAAAGAGAGACATGGAAAGACTCAATCATTTATTTAACAGAACATCATGTAAATATCATATTTGTCAATTTTACTGCACTGTACCAGTTGTAGTTCCTTTTTACTGCTGAAAAAAAGGAAGACAAACAAACATAACAAACATAGTCCACCAATGTCAGCAGCTGTATATTTTAAGATCTAAATACATGTAACATCTGTATCCACTATGTTCACTAAAACATGTTAAGTATTTTCAGTATTATTGCTGAAATGTGATATGTTTCCCAACCTTTAGTTGACTGTCTGAGATAAAGGTTATTTAAGGACACTCATGAGTGATAAACATTCCTTTACAGTTTAAAACCCACTAAGATATTTGATTGTATTCTGAGATTGTTTGATTCTCAGGGAGGATATTTAAAATGTCCTATTTTCTGTGCCCTCAAAACAAAAGCTCAATCAGTAGCAGTGGATTCCAATAGAATAACATGCACTTTCCCTCTCCACTCCACTCAAATCACCCAGCACAGTTATCCAGCTAAAGGCAGCCACCGTCCTGTGTGAATTCAGAAAACTCCACTTCCACTAGCGCAGAGCAGACAGACCCAGACTGAGTGCGAGACAACCCCACCGCAGCCCCCCATCCATTGTCATGTTAATGCTCCACTGGCACTGTTTATGAGCACTGGCCGATGTGTGAAGAGCTCTGCTGTTAATGGCCAAGCTCCGTTCCCCCACACACAAAGATGGGTTTTAGCTTTGACCCCAGAAAGCCTCCCCATGGAGAGACCCCCACCCCCTGCAAAAAAAAAGAAGCACAAAAAAAAAAAAAAACATTCTTCCTGCCTCCATAAGAACAGAGTCTCCATCTGAAAGGATTCTTTTATGCCAAGGGAACGATGTCCAAGGCAGACATGAGCATGGATGGGGGAGGGGGTCTGGTGGCTTGGATTTGTATAGATGGCTGAGATAGACGAGGTAGCCGTAAGTTCAGCGGAGGATTCTTTGGCACTGGAGGGTGTTCCTTGGAGAACTCTCGTTCATTTCACTGTAGTATTAACCTTCTTTGCTCCACAGCTATGTAGCCAGTATTTATTATCATCTGCTACCCCTTTAGAATACAGCTATACTGCACATGTCTGTAGGTTTATTTGCTGAAAATTTTAAGCTACAGACTTTCCTGTAGGACATGCAAACATTCAGTTGTTTATGTCTGCAGCCTATGAGGGGAAAATTTGCTACTAAAAGCTGCCAAAGCATTGCATTTTATTCCGGGTACACAATGTTCTTAAAGTTGATGCAGAGCTGTTTCCAATCATGGTTGTCCGGGTAGCTTCTTAAACAGACGTTAAATGAATAAGATGTGGATTATAAAGCAAAAGGAAAACATTAAACTATCACAAATTATTTCAATTAGATTATTTGAAGTTAGAATACATTGCCAACTGCACCCTAATGTCTAAATTGCAATAAATATACTCCGTGCCACTGCGGATAATCATGATCAAAAGTCAGTTTCACAACTAATTCCATATGGATAATTTAAACAGTATATACATTTAATTGGGGCAATATTAAAACTTAAATTTTTTATTAAAACCACAGATGTGGACATATTTTTTCAGACAAAAAAAAAAAACGATCTGCAAAAATGTATAAAAATGTACAATTTATTGATCAGAAATGATAAACGGTGTAACTGCGGATCAATTCTTTTATCTGGCTTATAAAAGGTACACAAACTGTCCTCAGAAAAACATTGACAACAGAACAACAGCTTTTAACATGAAGTTGCAGACTATTAATTTGAACAGCAAATATTAATAATTACATCCTGTGAGTTCCAAAACCTGTGATGTGAATAATTTGGTTTTGATGCAGCTTTAAGCCTAAAATGTGCCATACAAAAACAGATGTACAGGTGAGTCCTTCAGTCTGAATTGAGGGAAAAGGCATCCATACAATTAAGATACCACGTAATGTATGCAGAGGTCGTGTAATTTTCACATGGTGTTTGGAGCAACCTGGATCACATCTCTCCACACTGTGCGATGACGATGGGGAGTTTAGGCTTGTTGTTGGGTCCCGTAGGAACGTTCTGTTGGAAGGAAAGAGCACAAACTGAGCATAAAAACTCAACTGTAAAGAAGCAACGTCAACTTTATTCCCAACTGCAATTACGCCTGGAGATATAAAGTGGTGGAAAAAAGTTTTCAGACACCCTTAAAATTTTACACAATCTCAAATATTATCATGAAATATTTGTGGAAAAATATTTTTTGTGTTTCAAAAAGTGTGGCTGCATTAGACAGACACAAACAAATACAAATTATATATATTTTTTGTATATTGTTTACAAGAAAAACTAACAAAACTAAATTCTTGACAGTTTCAATATGTCAGTTCTCAACATTGTCGGTGTCAAAGTCAACAAATAACAGAGAATGTGTTCAAAACTGAACGAAGATCTTGGTTTGTCTTCCAAGCTGTTGGTTCGTCTGTATTTCTGCAGAGTGTATCCAACCGCTGAAGGACTGCATCTGCACTTCCTGGCTATCTGGCGGCAGCTGTACCCTTCCTGGTTGAGAATCTGTATCTTCAGGCGTGTTTCCTGCGTTAGGTTCCTTGTTTTAACCATTTTTGTCTATGAAGAACTTTCAAATGTGCTGGCTTTATATAGACACCAAGGACGGCAACAAAAACTGTGTCTTTTAATAAAAAGCACGACCTTCATTAGTGGATCACTGGTACCAAAATGACCCAATACTCAAAATTTCTTATGTATTTTTATGGAACCAATCAATTTTAAATTTTAGTGGCTTTTTTAGGATTTGTTAAGTATTTTGGCTGTGACTGTACTAAAAGAAATTACACTTGAAGACCTAAGAGTGATTATTAATGTAATATTTCACAAATGCATGGGTGTCCGAAAACCTTTTTCCACCACTGTATGCACAGAAACTATCTAATTACTTGTTACATAAACATCCAAGTCACAGCGGAGATTAAAATGTTCAGGACAGTGACAATTTTATAATGTTAAACAAGCATTTTATTCATATTTCCAATATGTATGTGAAAATTTGGATACATAAAAAGTTAGTTTGCAAATTGGAAAGTGCCTTTACATTTAGTTTGTTCTAAAAGATTTATCTCCAGGAAGGGAACCGACCCCGGCTGGGATTCGTCACTCAGGAATACGCGCCCGTGTGATATTCGCTCTAACCACTCGGCCATCAGGTCACCACTGTTTTTTTATACATATTTTAACGGCGCTGCAATTGTTAATTACCAAATGGCGACTGTTTTGTAAATAACTTTCCTTTTTTCTCCCCAACAATATCAGTGTTCCTCCTCTTTTTAGTATTTTACTTATTTCTTGGTTTATACAGATTGGTCTTAAATGCCTTTATTGATTTATTCTTGCCAAAAGAAAAGAAGAATAAGAAAAAAATATGATTAGTAAGTTTAGTTTTTACCTCAATTTTCCTCATGATCAGCAAACCGTCGACCACTTTTCCTGAAACAGTTATGAAAAAGACAGTTTAACTCCGACACAAATGATCATATATTTCTGAAAAACTGTTAATAGTTTAGATTTACTCACCAAAAACAACATGCTTCCCATCTAACCAGTCACATTTAGTGCAGGTAATGAAAAACTGGCAGCCATTGGTCCCTGGACCACTGTTTGCCTGCGGAACACAGATTATTGAGAAAGACACACACTAGAGTTAACTCACTTTAACTGTATCAGTCAAATCCTACTGTCTATAGAAGTTGTCAATTCCGACTGAATGGATTAATCAAGTTTTCAATTAGTTTAGAGCTAGATGAAGAAAAACCTGATTTATTCTTTCATTTCATTATTTCTATTCATTTAACTACGTAAAACCAACTGAGGAAGAACCCTCATTTTCAATGGTGTCAAGGTACACACAAGAAATGCAGACAAAATTAATCAAATAGCAGTAAAAGAGAAAACACTACATCAAGTAAAATAAGAAATTAACAAGGTTAAGAAGTTAAAGTATATGAATTGACAATCATACAAATAGGTAAATACATTAAATTTAAGAAAACATTTAAAGAAATTAGAGTTACAATCAACGTGGAACTTGAAGCCTGGAACTGTGTACCCCGCCCTTCGCTCTATGTCAGCTAAAAGGGCTAAAGCTGCTGAATGACAGAATGCCGTCACTTTAACGGATTGAATTACCCAGCAATGTTCCATGTTGCATGTCTGAAAGGTGCTTAAGATAGGCTGCAGCCCCGTCGCAACATATTTTAAGTATGTGGGGCACAGTAACAAAAAGCATTTCTTCCTAACTGGACGACTCTTCGACACCTTTAGGATACACTGGCCACCAATATTCCAAGAAAGCAGGGCTGGGAACGCTTTTGTAATTAACTTTACAAATAAACAGTAATAAGATAAACGTTATCCTCATATCGGTGCACTGATCTACACACATACCATGGAAAGAAGACCAGGGGCAGAATGCTTCATTCTGAAGTTTTCATCTGCAAATGGTCCTCTGTAGATGCTGCAGATACCAGTTCCATCCCCCTTTACAAAAGACCAAGAGCACATACATTAAGAAAAAGATCACAATAAAGTAAGACGTACATTAAAACATTTAGATGCACTGTAATTCACCATATAACCACTAGAGGGGGAAAGACCAAAGTAGGTGCCATTTGCCTGCTATTGTGGCAATATTTAATTCATTTAATAAAGACAAGAAATGGTGGAGGATATACTGCCTCTTCCATCCACCTACATGACGCAGGCTTTACAAAAGGACAATTGGTTTACCAGCTTTCAAAATGCAATGAGACGGTCTTTTTTATTTATTATATTAAATATATCTTTTTCTCATATTTGTTTGTTTTATTTATTTAATTTATGCAAAAATCTTCTTTAACTCATTTCACAGTGTGATCTATCCAATATTGCCACACTCGAAGCAGGAATCCCACCAGAGATTACCTTTGGTTTCCATAATGCTCCATTTGCTTTCACCCCCGTCTGGAAAGAGTCTAAAGAACCTACTGTGTATTTATTATTCATAAGAATATGAACTCTCACTGCGATGGTGTGAGGAATGTGAGAGTCCATAAGGTTGTTATAGTTTATTGTAGCCTGAATCCAAGCCATTTATACAAAATATGATAGATGCAAACTGTTAAAGCTGCGATTTTTAAATTACCGGCACCCTAAAGATGTGACAAGAATGCTAATCAGACAGCAGAAGATGTGTGTCTGTACTCACATTTACAAAGTCTCCTCCTTGTATCATGAAGTCTTTGATCACTCTGCCAACGAACAATAAAAACATAGCAGTAAAGTCAGTTTTGATGAAATAAAAGCTCACCTGTGATAGCAAACTGCTGTATTGAGGTAAGGCATGCAGATAAAATAGATTATTTTCTGTGTCCAAAACATCATTACATTTGATTAAATGTTGTAAAGTGATAAAATATGAAAACATCTAAGAAGGCGGAGTTTTTTTTTATAGACTCTGTAGTGTAGCACGTGTATTCTAGATGGTTCATTCTCATTATCAAGCACACAACTAATACCACAACACCCTTAAGAATTTACTTTTAATATGGATTGCAGGCACTCCTTTCAATTAATCTGAAATCATCTGAACGTGTTGCTTCATGTCTAAAGTAGCACCCTGATCACATTTAGATAAAAGTCACTAGATCTGACCTAGTAACTTCTGTTTATCACTTTCAGCATGGCACAAAAATGAACTGCATTAACGATCTGACATGTAGAGTCAAGAAGCAAGCTGGTTTTTGTAGTTAATGATTAGTAAATATAAGTAAATATAGTTATGGGAACGCATCAATGCGCACAATAATTAAGCTACTACTGCAAATATACTCGTATGAGAAGCAAAACTAATCATCGTAATTAAAACAGCACTTGATATGAAAATATTTTGACTTCAGTAAACAGATCCGACCAGTTAAACAACATCCTGACAGGTTTGACGGTGTTCAGAACTCAAACGCTGCAATCTGACAAATATTTAACCATAGCTTATTAACTGTGGGTCTGTGTGTGTGTGTGTGTGTGTGTGTGTGTGTGTGCGTGTATGTGTGAAAACTCTCGTGTTCGAAGAGAAGTACAGTGTGACCTGCTGTCAGAGCCTCACTGTTCCTCCATGTTGATAAGCTTAATCTTAACTCTAGTCTTGTGTTTATAGTTGCTCCATGAGCCTTGATGTATTGCCCAATCTATGGCAAACATTGCATACGTAACGTGGCTCTCTCACTCACTTTTATAGGTCTATCTGAATGAGACCATGAGGAACAGTAATGTAAAAATGACCAACGTCTGAATGACAAAAATCCACCACTTTAACAGATGGATGAAGCAGCAATGTTACATATCCCATGTCTGAAAAGGGCTTATCCATCCTGGTTAGTAGTGGTGAGTATAACTTGAATCATTTTTAGAAAAAAACTAAAACGAAAGTGACATTAGTTTGAAAATCTTGGCTAAAGGTTTGAATAGCAAACTCCAGGGGTTATTATTAAATTCTATGTCCTGGATTATACTTGTTAGTGAGCAATTTTGCTTCCGAAGCTGTAAATATTTGGAAACAAAGGGACAGAAGCAGCCTGAAGGCCAAACCTGACAGTGGATAATGTTTAAGCTGGTTAATAAGACGCTGCTAAAAAAAAAACAACCTAAAAAGCCACGTGGAGGTGTGTGTTTCTAGTTAAATTACAATCATTCAGCAAACTAAAAAAATCATTACACATTTCTCCAAACATTAGAGTACAATGGCGGCGACACAAATCAGGTTTGCCATGTTGCGTACCTGTGGAATGTGCAACCTTTGTAACCAATAGGAACGCCGTCCTTCCTGTAGGACAGAAGTTGGAGACAAAACAAAACGAAACTTAACAGTGATAGTAAAATAGTGCATTCATGAAAAGGTACATCATCTATCCTCTAACTACACAGTAGGTTTATGTTTCGATCACTTTATTTATATAGCGCTTTTCATTCAAATGAAATGTAACAGAGAGTTCATTAAAGATAAGAAGAAAAAAAGGCTGCAAAAAGGAAAGACAAACAATATCCTCCACTAACATCATGTTATTAATGAAGTACTCAATAAAACAGGGACTGAGAACCTGAAAAAACGGTTAAAAAAATACATGCAATGAGGAAACACCAGAGGCAGGATCAGTCAAAATTATAAAAGCAAGATAAGACGGTAACAAAAATAGAAGTGATAAAAAAAAAAAAGATAAAATGGATCAAATATAAGTCACAATTCATTAAAAAAAAAAAAAGCCAATAAGTAGAGAAATGAATAAAATATATCAGTTGTAAAAAATAGTAATAGTAATAAATGTATAAAACCAATCAAAGCTTTTAGAATCACCATTCTCTGCTGCTCTCAGATCTTGTGGACAGCTGTTCCAAAGATGTGGGCCACAGTAACAGAACGCTGCCTTACTGTCAGTTTCTGTTCTGACTTTTGGTTTAAGATTTTACAGTAAATGGGCCAACATTAAGAATTTAAGTGGGACTGAAAACAGATCCCGCTGCAGGCCAAAATACATCTTCGGCTGGCAGCTTTTCAACTATCATTTAATGGATCCTGTTGTATTGTAGCGGGCTGAGGAATTTGTGAAAATGATTAATTTGACTTTAGTGTGCTTGGGGTGACTAATTTTATCACTCATTAGCAATTGCTGTGGTTTCAAGGTCAATATTTCTTCAACCTGACTGAACTCATTCTCATTAGACATCCCAACCTAACTGTTTACATGGAGGCTGAGTAAAGGATCCAATAAGTGTTTACGTGCTCTAAAGGGTTTAATCAGAACATGCGTTTTTTGACATGTGTTAAGTGGCTCTGCCTGCTGTGAAGAGTCTAATCTGCCGGAAATATGACAGATGAAATTTTTTTCCCAACTGTATTGAGACAGTTTAATTAATTCAATAGACAAAAAAAATACCAAGATTGACCCACATTGTGTCCCGATAACAATTTCTGCCGTTGTTTCTACTGTCCTGCAATCTTTAAACAGTGGAAGACAGCAGGAGACCTTTACATTTTATCAAGAACAATACACCTGGTGCTCCTTTCTCCATCAGTGACCAGCAGCCAAAGGATCAAAGCCTGAAGCAGAGACTGGTGGTAGGGGAGAGATGGTCTCTTTACCGAACAGGAATGTAATGTGGGGCCGAAAGAATATATTAGAGCATCTCAAAAAGTTTAATATTTTCCATCGGTTATTTAGGAAACTAAAAATTCTATATATTCTAGACTCATTACATGTAAAGCAAAATATTTCAATCCTCTTCTTAGTATAATTTTGATGCTCCAGTATCTCAAAATATTAGAATATTCAATTTCGAGTTTGAGTAAATTACCATTCAAACAATGTAAATACAGGGTATGTCTCAGTCTAGTTCAGTACATGCAACCACAATCATGGGAAAGATTTGAAAGTTGTCCAGAAGACGATCATCCACACCCTCCACAAGGAGTTTAGGCCACAAAAGGTCATTACTGAAAAGGCTGGCTGTTGGCCTGAGTGCTGTATTGAAGCATATTAATGGAAAGTTGAGTGGGAGGGAAAATTGTAGTAGGGAAAGTCGCACAAGTGACAGGGATGAACGCAGCCTTGAGAGGATTGTCAAGAAAGTTGATTCAAGAACCTGATAGAGCTTCACGAGGACTGAGGCTGGTTTCAGTGCATCAAGAGCTACCAATATTGCCAATATTGACAGAGGAAGCAACTTAAAAAAGGATCCAAGTTGAATTTTAGCAAAATAAAGGTCAGCACAGCTCACAGGGAACCCATCACTCGAGGATAAGAACATATACTGACATACACCGATCAGCCACAACATTATGACCACTGACCGGTGAAGTGAATAACATCGATCATATTGGTACTATGTGGTGTTCTGCTGGAAAACCTTGGGTTTTGGCATCCGTGTTGAGGAGACTTAGACACCCAAATAAACATTGTCCCAGAACAAGCACATTCCCTCATGCAAATGGAAATCTCAAATGTCACTGGCCTACTCCTGCAGGAAAATGCGCCCCACCACATGGCAAAAACATCAAACAATCAGGAACATCTTGAGGAACATGACAATGGCCCAAGATGTTGATTTGACCTCCAAACTTCCTAGACCCCATTCTGATCAAGCATCAACAGGATGCAGTGGAACAAGTTTGATTGACAGAGGCACCACTGCACAACCCAGAGTACCCAAAGGATCCACTGCCAACGTCCTGGTGCCAGACCCCATAGGACACCCTGAGAGGTCCTGTTGTCCATGTCTCAGGGCACATATTCCTGATTGTTTGAT
>OMNN01101531.1:0-15681 GCA_900302755.1 Chromis chromis
GCCGCCCAGCATGCACGGAGGAGCCGGCGGCTTCGGGACCCGCATCTCCAAGAGCACCTCCATCTTCTCCGGGGATTCGCTGAACACGTACGGGACCTGCGGAGTGATCGGAGATGAGAAGTTCACCATGCAGAACCTCAACGACCGCCTGGCCTCCTACCTGAACAAAGTAAGTCTAGGCAATATTCACACTAAATGCATGCATCTACCACTGCTGAACAGTCATCTGCATCTTTATATTGTAGGAAAAATGCAGAAAAAATGGGTTTACACTCCCCACATGCCTGTGCACACACTCATATAACTTTAATTCTGCACCTGAAACCAGAGGATGCAATATATGTAGGTGTAACAAAATATACCTCAAGCTGTTATTTTGAACCAGATCTCTCTCTCTCTATAATAAACATTTGTACTTATTAGCTTTATATTTGATTCATTAGTAGTCACTAGTTACAGAAAATTCAGATTTATGTAAAGACCTTTATGTAAAGGTCATGCTATTTAGAGCATGAATAGTATGTCAACTGTGCAGTACAGAGGTTTCTTGTGCTTTTCAGAAAATAAATATTTGCACTTATTTGCTTTATATTTGACATTTATAGTCACTAGTTGCAGAAAAATTACACTTCAGAACCCATAAAATGCATGACATAACTCTGGATATGAAGGTGGACAGAGCATGAGTAGTGAATTAACTCTGCAGCACAGAGGTGTTTGTGCATTCCAGAGAGAAATATTTGCACTTATTTACTTTAAAATTTTCATTTATCACTAGTTACAGAAGATTCAGGTTTTAAAACCCATAAAAGACCTATAAAATACAGCACATTGCTATATAGTAACTCAAAATGCAAAACATAACATCTTGATCACTTCCAAATGCTGATTACACTTGAAACGTCAATAATAATCAATTTATATAAGAGACATTCTGCCACATTTTGATGTCTCAAGTGCATTTTGCTGGTCAGCTACATTTCCTTGAGTAAAGTTTTACTTCCTCAAACACTGACAGAAGAGATCAGAGAGGAAGCAAAGAAAAGCAAAAACAAATAAAACTCAATTAACCAAACAGGAAAATTAGAGTAGCTTATTTCACAGGAATAACCTACCTTCATGATGCAGTATTTCACTTTCACACTAACCAAAGCATTGCATTTTCAGAAGTGCTGAGAAAAAAAAGCCTCAGACACTGACTGGAGGTGTTTTTTGCCTGCAGGTGCGCTCTCTGGAGTCGGCCAATAGGAAGCTGGAACTGCAGATCAAAGAGTTCTATGACAAACGAACTCCTTCTGTCACCAGAGATGACGCCGGTTACTTTGCCACCATCACCGAGCTGCGTGAGCAGGTACTTTTCTTACATTTTACACCTGAGACCTGCACACTGAAATGATAACAAAAACTATTTTACAGTGCAGTAAATAAGGAATATGAGAATGCATATATGCCAAAAAAAGAAAGAATCTATTACAAAAGCAGGAAACCAAACATTTCTGGTCACTGAATTCAAATATCATGTTGAGAAAGAAAGAAGAGGGATGGCTTTAGCTGTTTATGTTACAATGCAGAAGAACCAGTGCACTCTGGTTAAAGAGACGTCTTTGGGATTCACTCATTCGTCTCTAATGTTCTTGTTTTTGGCACGTTTACAGCTTCGGTGCAGAGCTGAGTCATATTTGTCACGCTTTAAAATGATGTTGTTTTAAATGCAAAAGCGTATCAAATGCATGTAACACGACAGCTGTGACAAAGATGATGACTGACAAGACAACAGCTTCTTTTTTTTTTAACCTCGGTGCTCCTGGACTGGTTAATCAACTAAACAGCTACGAACAACATTCAAAGAAAACTGATCTGCTGCAAGTTTTGAAATATAATACTGAATAGATTCTTGAATATTAATTTTAAAAAAAAAGAACAGGCTATATACACCAATCAGCCACAACATTAAAACCACTGACAGGTGAAGTGAATAACATTGGTCATATTGGTACTATGTGGTGTTCTGCTGGAAAACCTTGGATTTTAACATCCGTGTTGAAGAGACTTAGACATCCAAATAAACATTGTCCCAGAACAAGCACACTCCCTCATGCAAATGGCAATCCCAAATGTCACTGGCCTACCCTTACAGGAAAATGCACCCCACCACATGGCAAAAACATCAAACAATCAGGAACATCTTGAGGAACATGACAATGGCCCAAGATGTTGATTTGACATCCAAACCCATAGAGCCCATTCTGATCAAGCATCAACAGGATGCAGTGGAACAAGTTTGATTGACAGAGACCCCACTGCACAACCCACAGTACCCAAAGGATCCACTGCCAATGTCCTGGTGCCAGATCCCATAGGACACCCTGAGAGGTCCTCTTGTCCATGCCCAGTGGTTCAGAGCATTTTTGACCACATAAGGGGACCAACACAATATTAGGCAGGTGGTCATAATGTTATGGCTGATCGGTGTATATAATATAGAATAAAAAGTGATTTTTTTTGTTTGTTTCTCCCAACTTAGATTGCAAGAAGATATTCTGTAAACCAAAGCGTCATCCTGCAGATTGATAACGCTCAACTGGCTGCAGAAGACTTTAGAATCAAGTAGGTTTGCATTCCTGTGTTGCAATTCATGTGCACCCTGTAATAAAACCATTATATACTGTACATCAACCAAATGTGAAGAAGGTTTTGTAACTGTAGCTTGTAAATTTGAAAAAAATAAATAAATAAAATTTTTAAATGCTTTAATTTATAAGGTTGGAGTAACAAAACAATTTACAAACAAAAATGTAAATCTTAATGAAGCATGCTTTCCCTGGTAGATATGAGATGGAGTTGAATATGCGCTCGACGGTGGAGGCCGACGTGATTCGTCTCCGAGGAGTCCGGGACAGTCTCACACTTGGCATCAGTGACATGGAGTTGACGTTGGAAGGCCTGAAAGAGGAGTTACTGTACATGAAGAAGAACCACGAGGAGGTGAGAAACATTTCCTGCAACACAAACATAGTGTCTGATCCATTGTTTGCAGGGCAATGATGCCATCTGTTGGTGGTGGAGATAAAAACGCATCCTTTGTGCACTTTGTAGGAGATGCGTCAGCTGAGGATCCAGCAGAGCGGCAATGTGAACGTAGAGGTGGACAGCGCTGAGTCTGTGGATCTGACGAAGGTGTTGGAGGAGATGAGGGAGCAGTACGAGTCTGTGATGGCGAAGAACAAGCTGGAGCTGGAGAAATGGTTCCAAGCTAAGGTGAGATGAGTGAAATTTCCCAAACCATCTCTGAATGTGAAAAGTATGATGAAAAAAAAGATGACATGTTTTTCATATCTGTGTACAAAGGTGGATTTTCTCCAGACGCAAATCATCACTTGCACGACGACTGTGAAGGAGTCTTCCACGCAGCTGTCAGAGCTGAAAAGAACCTACCAGAGTTTGGAGATAAGTCGGCAAAGCTTCCACACAGAGGTAAACCGCAGCTGAAACAACAGAATGCAAACACACACAGTGGTTATACTTAAAAATCAGATTAAAGTGTAGGTTCACATCTTAAAACAACATTCACATATGTACATTGAAAGAGGTTTGACTTGCTGTGGCCTTTCCTCCTGTTCATACTGTTCATTAAGATCTGTTCCTAATGGAGGACAAAATTCACTTTCCTTGTCCTGCAAAAACAAATGCCGATGTTTGTCTGAAGTTAAGTCAGGGTTAATGCAGAATTAAGGCCTAAAACTTTCATGGCAGCTGTGTTGATGGGAGTAAAATGCTTAAAATTCCTCTCTACTAATTGATCAAACCCCTAAAAACTCACCTTTATGTATTAAATGTTACATATTTAAACTTTTTTTTTTTTCCATTAAAGTAGTCCCTTTCTGCCTTGAAATGTCTTAGATGTACCTCTTCACTGTTGCCTCCTTTAGAATGTGAAGATCTATGAAATCCCACCTCTTTCCCCATCCACCCTTCCATCCTTTGCTGCAGCTTGAGCATGCCGGCTCACCTACAGCTCTGTTCAAACACTGTAAAACTACTCTATGCTACGCAACAGGAAGTTGTTGTTGAGCCAGAAACTGATTCTAAAGAAGAATAAAGATGCAAAAAGTTCCGTCCTGAAAATGAACAGGATTGGTTCCTTAGATTTGTTACATATGAAACCCAGGAAGTCTCAATCTGTGTTTTTGAGTTTGTTATCAGTACGTTGCAGTTTTAGGGTGGAAATGCTCTGACGTGGTGTTAATTGGCTCTTTCACTCACAATGCATCTTCTTGCACATAAAAAACACCATATGGGCATGTTAACGAGGCTAAGAACTTGATTTTCAGTGGATTCGGGCCTTTGAAAACACACTAGATTTTGTTTTTAAAGGTGTTTATCAGACAACAAAACAGGTTTTAACACTCACAGACTGGACTCTGCAACTCAGGAACGTTATCATGTTGGTAGTATTTCATATTTTATCTCCACAATTTGGGGGTCAACAGCAGAAATATGATGTTACAAAGCAATTTGCTTGGCTCGCCTTGTAGGGTGAAATAATGTGTTGCAGCAGAAGTTGAGCCTGGTTCAACTTTTATACTATCTTCTGATAAGGTTTGGAAAGTCCCTCCATCACTGACATTTGAAACATATTAGAAAGGAATGTTAGAATGGTTGCATGAGAAGGAAGAAAAAAAGATAGAAAACCTGAGCCTTTATGTTTTGCAGATGCACCACAACACTAAATAATATCCTTTAACACACCTCTGATCACACTCACGTGAAGCCTTCCTAACATCGCTCCCGTCCGTCCTGCAGTTTCAGTTGCTGCATCAGAATCTGGAAGAGGTGAAGGGTCGGTACAGCTATCAGCTCAGCCAGCTGCAGATGACCATCACCGCGCTGGAGTCGGAGCTGCAGCAGCTCAAAGTCTCAATAGAGCAGCAGCAGCTCAGCTACAGCCATCTGCTGGACATCAAGATGAGGCTGGAGCTGGAGATCGCAGAATACAGGAGGCTGCTGGAAGGAGAGCAGACCATTCAGAAGAAGTGAGAGAAGAAGTATTTCTTTATGTTCTAGTTGTAGGTCAACAGCTAAAGCAATTAGATATGTTTTAAAATAATGTTCGCTGTCTGCACAGGTCTGTGATCATCAGCAAGGTGGTGGAAAAAGTGGAAGGTAAGAATCCCAGTCCTTTGTGATCTTGTGATATTATCTTTGAATTAGGCTCCTTGCAGTGTGACAAATTATGTTTTTGCCCTCTGCAGAACACAAACCCCACATCGAGAGGAGAGTGAAGACCATCGTGGAGGAAATCATTGACGGAAAGGTCGTGTCCTCCGAGGTCGATGTGGATGTGCAGACTATTCAGTAACACTCAGCTCAGCCTTGCTGCCATTCAGCTTACTTCTTTACATCGATTTGACTTAGATTGTCTTCAATCGATTGGTATGATTCACTCAATTGGGAAAAAGCACTTATGTTTCTTGGCATTTTCTTTGTCTTCTTTTGATTGGAAATGCAAAGCAAGGTTGCAGCAAGGCATGATCGTTTGTTCTGATGAGCATGAAACCAAAATATAATTAGAAGTGAAAAAACTAAGATGAAGATGCAACATTTGGCATCATTTCATCCTACATCTAACTGTTGCTAAAACCACTTTTTGGATGTTTTACATGGTTTGCGAAATCTTTAAAAACAAGTGAGCTTTAGTCACAGACAGAAATTGATAAAACCTCAAATTGTTTTTGTTGAATGGGCATAAGGTGTGCCTCTCCTGTATCTTTACTCTGGTGAAAATCACAACAATCTGCAAAAATAAATCAAGAAAAATCAAGCTTGTTTTTTTTAAGGTGTGGTATTTACGGTGCAGTTTAACTCCATGACCACCGGGTGTCACCTTTGACTTTGTTTCTCTAAAAGTGGAGTCTTGGCTCCACTTCAGCAGTTTGTGTAACTGTATTCTGCTTAAGTGGAAACACATTGTTGCTGCACATGAGACCTTTTGGAAACATGATTAGTTTAACTCACTCAGAGAACAATAAAACCATGATGATGTACAAATAGTGCGGAATCAGGGCACATTAATGATGCTATTTTTAAAACTGCAGATGCAGAAGCATGCAGAAAGGAAAATCCACTTCCCAGAGAATAGGAAAGTGTGTATGAGTCTCGATATTTAAAAAGTGAAAATGTGGTTCACATGAAAAATCATGCATAAAACTTCCTACTTAAGTAGAAGTACATAAGAATTAGCAGGCAAAAGTATTGGTTTGGTCCCACTGACTCATATATTATTATATATGGCATCATTAGATTATTCATATCGATGCATCAGTGTGTCAGCAGCATGTTACTGTTGTAGCTGCTGCAGGTGGAGCCAGTTTGAACTAGTTTATATCCAGTTTCATACAGCAAATAAATCTGAGAGGTAGAGAGATGATTAGTGGAAAAAGAACAAAGAAAAAAAAAAGTTCAGACACACAAATCTCTTGTTAGTTTATGAACTTTTGTTCCAATCTGTGATTTTTGGTGACATATTGGATTATTTGAGCATTTATTGAAATGAAAATGTTAAAGGTTAGAAGGAAAAAAAAATTATATTTGGTGGTGCAACTCATAGATATCTGAAATGTGGCCCTGACTGCACACTGCTTTATGTAAGAAGTCAAAACGGTTAGAAAATGCTGCGTTAATCTTTATTAATGTGCTTTATTTTTGAAAGACTGTTAAATGGCCATGGTTGTAAAAGCTGTCAAATGAATGTAGTGGAGTAAAAAGTACAAAATTTCCTTCAGAAATGTAGTGGAGTGGAAGTAAAAAGTAGCATAAAATTGCAAAAATCGAATTACAAGTAGCTCAAACTTGTATTAATGGACAGTAATTGAGTAAATGTACTCAGTTACATCACTGTCACTCCTGAGTCACCAAACGCTTCTTGGTTTGGGTGGAGTTGATGCAAGTGGAGGCTTGAGGTCTCTAGTTTAACGAGTTAACCTGCTGGTTAGAATGACTCAGTAGTTAATTCTTTCTTCTTTTCATGGCTTTGCTTTATTTTAACACATCACTGCTACTTCATAATCTGCGCTATTAAATGTAATTAACACCCCTTTTGAACAGCGGTACACAGTGTTCCAGCTGTTTTGTGCAAAATCAAGTTTAGGCAGAGAAGATGAGATTAATTCACCTCACTGCCCAGATCTCACAATTTCTAATATACTGCATGACTGGAGAAGACACACACACACACAAAAAAGCATCATTGTTGTGCCTTTATGCCTCACATACCGAAAGAAAGTCACGTTTCAAACTGAAATTCTAACCTTGCATTTGCCCTCCTGGTGTCAAAGTTGTCAGACAGGGTGGACAAATTCCCAGCTCGTGTGTGTTTTGCTGCTGCACTCATCTGTGGATGTTTGGTTACCGGGTACAGATGGCACAGTAGTTAATTCCAACTCATGTTTGTCTGCATAATGCGAGGAAATGTAAATCTTGCTGCGGCTGAAAGCAATCATCCCATTAATACCACAAAATACACAGTTAAGGGTTTAAGTGCCTTCACATGGGCTTCCTCATTCAGCTCAGTTAATACTCAGTACATAAAAACACAGCGGAGACAATGAAGCTGTTCATGAATTGTTTTATTTATGTCTTTTTGATATCAGGAAAAAAAGAAATCTAGATCTGTTTAGATTTGCCACACTGTCTTTACTGGAAATTTCCAGAGCACCAGAGCCTGTGCATGAATGGTTCCTGTGCATAAAGGGTGTGGACGATAGCTGCAGGGCTTTGCAAGACACAACAGAAACCAGCCTGGCTCTGAAACAGAGTAGTTAGGATACGCATAACGGATAGCATTGTCAGAAAGCAGCAGCAGATTTAGCGGTGAGTCATGCTGCTCATTTCCTCTCCTTTAGAGATGTTGTTTTGCGGTGGCTCACACACACGCCCAGGTAGAAGCACCCGGAGCTGTTTGTCAGGCCACAGCACATAGCGTCCTTGTTTTTATCACAAGCTGCGGTTATTCGTGTCAGCGATGCTCTTCGTACTCAGACTTGAATGGGCTTTTGGCATTCGGAGAGGTCGTGATTTCATTTAGCTGAAAAGTGAATGGGGTCTGTGGCACGGTGAACGTGTCGAGAAGAGTTACTGACGTGGTTTCTGGCAAAAGTCTGCAAGTTGAACCACAACCTTTAACCTCCCACATGCATCTAGACACAGAACACAGATCTCTTAAAGTTTCTGCTCATTTTGAATCCTGCCTTCTCATAAACTGAACGTTCCTTTCAGTGAATGGTTCCCAGGAGTTAAAACCTCGCATACTTCCTTCATATTCTGCTTCATGCATGACAAACGCAGTCACACCTTGTGTACAATTACAAATACCATCGACATCAATCACTCGATCCATCACCTGAAAGTACAGCAGTGTCTTTATTGTCAAAGCAAGAGAATGTGTGAAGTATCTGTGAGACCAAGGGAGCAGTAGTTTAAACAGCGCATAAGGTGTGTTCTACAAGAAAATCTGAAATTAAACGTAAAGTTGGTGAATGGAAGCATTTGCCTTTTCGTTTGCAGGTTGCAGCTCCCTATTTCACAACCACAGCTGCCTCAATTAGACTTTTATGGGATTTATTCTGTCCGTGTTTTCAAAGGAATTTGTATGATTTATTACGCATGCATATACAAGTATTTGGAAACTGCTGGCTTTCTACCCACATATTTGGATGAGCGAACGTTTTATTCTCGAAACTGGTGCTGACAGATGAGAGTGAAATGCTTACTTGAATCATTTACTGCAAGCTGCTACATGAGGCGGTGAAGCAACCTCAAATGTCCCCACCACCGGGCTTCACAGCTGGTCTGAGGTTCTTCTACTGAAAAGCTCTTTAGTTTGCAGCAAACATGTCTGTTCTGTTACTGTGGCCAAAAAACTCCATATTTAATTTATCTGTCCAGAGCACATAATTCCAAAAAAGCCTCATCTGAAGCTAAAGTTTTTTCTCTGCTCACCTCCCATGTGCAAACTCTACTGTAATACTGTGACGCCAACAGCTACCTGCAGATCTTCGTGGACACTTTTCTTCTCCTTTTTGCATCACACAATCTGATCTCAGTCTGAATTGTCTGGTCCCATACAAATCTGCAGTCATTTGAAATCTTCAGAGACAGTTTAGAGATCTATTTAAATCACTTGCCAGACCCTCAGGGATCCACTGTCTGTTCCCTGAGGGCCTTTCCTAAGAACTCTTTAGATCTTGGCATGAAGACACCACACACTTCAGAGAACAGTTTAAATGTCAGAACTTAAAATAAAACAGTTTCCATCTGTCGCTCTGGGGAGCTTCATCTCATCTCATGTCACCTCACCTGGAAGTTATGGATTTGAAGGTCTGATGAATATACTTACTTTTACCACGTGCCTGGTATGACTGCAAAATATGAGTTTTATTTGTCATCAATTTAAGAATATCACCTTTATTAATAAGTCCTGGGAGCCCCAGTGTAAAGCAACTTAACTTATCTTTTTAGGTTCTTGAAGATATTTCACTCCTCATCAAAGTGTCTTCTTTAGTTCAGGTGAAAAGGGAAGTCCAGTTGCTTTTTGCTGAAGCTCCAAGGATAACTTGATCTGGACGAATGAAAATCTACACAGACAGATTTCATAATAACATTTTATACACAGAGGATTTTATGTTTTCTTGCCCAAATATGAAAAAAGCCAATGTTTTCCATGGGATGCATTTCCTTTTTTACATCACTGTGTCCAAGAATAGATAAAATACCTGTAATATATATTCAAAGTCATGCACAAGCAATTAATTCTAGGATTCAGTTCAATTAACCCCCTTAGAAGTTACCACAAAATGAGTCTTTTTAACATAACATGTTATAAGAATTAAAGTTAAGTCCATCAGTTAATATCAGAATTATAAGGACACAAGTTAAAAAAAACAGAAACAATCCATCTTTTCATGCAGGAATAATTGAAAATCTATGAAAAGGAAATTAAAATTAATTGATTAATTTTTAAAGTTTTGCATTTTACAAAGCCCAAATTCATACTCGTGTAGCAGCTAATCTGCTAACACTGGATAAAGTACGACAAGACAACAGCTTTAGCAGCTCTGTGAGGCACAGACACAGTGACAATGGAGGAATTAAGAAATATTCCATTATGAGCTAAGCTATGATACCTTCATGCATGATGGTGTTTAAGCTGGAAGTGCCAGCATTTTTGTGGCTATTTATAATCTTACAGAAAGTATCGGATAAATGGAGATTTGGACCTGATGATGGTGTTTGATGAAAATCCATCAGTCCAGATTCATGCAACACATTTTGTCTCCTCCAGTCACTGAATAAATTAAATCTACAGTTAGCATGCCCTAATGCTAAAGTGCTAAATGCAACAAATGAAATTGTTGTTGTGTTAGATGTTTCATTTGATAAATTTAGCATGTGGATGGATTTTTGCTGGTCTGTTCACAGAAGGTTTGTTTATAATTGATATAATTTATAGTAATGACAATTCCAGAAGTTCCAAATACTACAGTCAAAGAAAAATATCTGAACCAACCAGAGAAACATAAGACACTGCAGACAAGTGGGTGAGAAACAGATCAGATGGGGAATGAACCCCAACCAGAGACAGCTGTTTTAGCCAAAGGATTCGACTTTGCTGTATATCCAGTTATCAGTCACGGACCTCATCACAGACACAGAATCAGGCATAGGAACAATCTAACTGAAGATTGAGCAGAACATCTCAGGTTTAAAGTTTCAGCAGCAGTGCGGACAAAGGAAGATGCATTGCGATAATCAACACAGTCAACTACCACACTGAAATAACAACATTAAAATTAAATTAAATACAAAGACGTGGTTTATCACATTTTTATATTTTTTTTATAATCTTATAAGCAAGTTTGATGTCTTTTAGTTTCACAAACAAAAATAACTTTGTGTGTTTCAGGGTCTTTAGGGTCTTCAATCAATTATACTGTTAAATAACAAAAATTTGGGAGGCAACTGTCTTTTTAATTTTTAATAAAGAAATTTAAGTTTGCAACACAGCTTCAGCTCCAGCCATTCTTGAATCTTCCAACTTTTTTAAAACTGCAGATTAGTGTGACTGACAGGCAGACAGAACCACCTCTGAAGCAGCCGTTACCGTACTGCCCGAGGAAAAATAGTTCACTGATGCTTTACATCATTTTTGACAACAGTCAATTACTAATACAGAGCCTTCTTTCATAACATTTGCTAAATGTCTTTCTATTCTTACAATTGCACTTATAATATGAGGTGAATTATTAATCAGTATTTAATTTTTCAACACGTGAGCTTGTTTCGCTAATATCAGATCAGCACCAACAGATGAATGTTACAAAGTCTCATTTATCACACTTGAGCCTGAAATCTATCACACTTTAACATATCTTTGACATCTGTTTTTCAAACTGAGACACTAACATATTGGAAACTCTGCAAAAACGAACTCAACCGGTCTCTTTATGCACTGTATTGTTTGCACATACGTTCACACATGGTTCTACTGGTAGTGCAACTGATTCACACTAACACAGTGAGACAGGGGGTGGACCAGGCGGTACAGAACTACATGGTGCAGAGTGTGCAGGGGTTTGGTGTGTTGGTGTGAAATGCTGTCTCCAGAGAGACAAAAACCTCTTCACTCATATATAAGTGCAAACTAATCACTATCTTAGACATAATTTATTGCTGTCTAACACATGCATGAGATGCATTTGCAACCTCAAAATGATAAGCAGCAGTGAAAAGACACATCTGGTTTGTATTCCTTCTTTGTGCACAGTCTGCAATACTCATTTGTTACTTAGAGGTAAAGAAAAACTCTGTGTTAGACTTTTAAAATCATTTCTATATGTTTGTTGTGAGACAGTTGAGCAAAATCATTTTGGGGCATTATAAAAAAACACCATGGTGACATGGAAAGAAGTGAACAAGCAAGAGCTTGTTCTTTGTGGGCATGGTGCACATGCCAAAGTACAATGCCAAATCAAAGTAGAAAGGCAAATAACATGCAGGAGCATCTATGCTGAGCTTGCAGCAGTGTGTGATGTGCCCAATCTTGAATAATGCCAGGTCTTGCCTGACATCACATATAGGTCTATAAAAACTGCCTCTAACTGGCAAAACCCTGCAGGCTACTGCAGAGCACAAAACATAATAAAGTTTATGATGTGAAAATACCTGTATAAAAGAATCCATGTATGAAAGATGCTTTATATGGAAGGTAACATAGACAAGAAAGACAAAGGTGTGTGAGAGTAAACCTACTGGCTGTAAGCCAAGTAAAATAAACTTGATACCGATTCATTTCACAGTGTTTACAGTGCTTATTGCCTTGGTAACAAAACAAGTTTGGTGGACATGGAGTGGCTGTCCTCTTCAGGAATAAAGGTACAATTTAAAACCTGTCCAATCTGGCAAACAGTGACGGGTGTGGCTGTTTCATAACTACAGCTTATGTTGCAGAAAGAAAAGGTACAGGTTCATGTGGATGCCCTGTCGTCATGCGCATCAATACTGAGCATTGCAATAAAGTCTCAATATTATAATGAAACCAACATGTTTGCATGTTTGTCTAAAGGTTTGCAGCTAGTTGTGCAGTTTGAATGAAATCTGTAAATTGCCTCATAAAGCAGAATAAAGCTTAATCATACTTTCTCCTTTTTATGATTGCACAAAAAGAGTCTGAAGGATGTGTGTGATGGGTGGGGCTGGGCACCCATTTTAGGTAATGCTCCTCCCTTTAGGCCTCCACCCACACAGCAGCCTTGTGCAGGATAAAAAGGAGGCAGCAGCAGCAGAGCTGTGCATCTCAGCCTTCTCCTTCTTTCCAGAGCAGGCAGACCTCCTGAGCAGGCTTCACAGCAAACCACCATGGCATCGAGAACGAGCGTGTCAAGCTTTAGCTCCGGGCGCTCCTTCGGAAGTATGGGTGGAGTCCCGCTCCAAAGGAGGTATGCTAGCAGTGTGCAAGGTGGTGCAGGTGGAAGTGGAACAAAAATCTCGATGGTCAGTGGTCGTTACGGAGGAGGTGGCTCAGGTGGCAGTTATAGTTACAGTGTAGGAGGAAGCTCAGGTGGAGGCTATGGAGGTTACGGCGGAGGCTATGGCGGAGGCTATGGTGGAGGTTTCGATGGCGGTTGTGTTGACCTAAATGCTGGGCTCAACGAGAAGGCCACCATGCAGAACCTGAACGACCGTCTGGCCTCTTACCTGGAGAAGGTGCGCAGCCTTGAGAAGGCCAATGCTGAGCTGGAGCTCAAGATTCGGCAGTTCTTGGAGAGCAAGACCTCCCCTTCTGCACGTGACTACTCAGCTTACTTCGCCACCATTGCTGACCTGCAGGGAAAGGTACGTCACATAAGATATTAAAGTATTTACCATGCAATGTGTGCATGCATGCACACTTAAAAAGTTGCACTAGAACCAAAATCATGTGTATGTCAAATTTTCTGTCTGTCTGACCATTTGACAGAAGCATTACAGTAATTATGTAATATTTCTCCATCACACAGATCAAGGATGCCGCTACTGTCAATGGAGGCATCTATCTGGCCATAGACAACGCAAAACTTGCAGCAGACGACTTCAGAACCAAGTAAGTACCAGGAGGAACAACAACCTGCAGAATTGAGCAAAAATGGAAGATGTGTATAGTGATGTAAAATGATGCAAATGTCTGATCTCCTGCTGCCTCACAGGTACGAGAACGAGCTTGCGATGCGTCAATCAGTGGAAGCAGATATCGCAGACCTAAGGAGACTGCTAGATCAGCTCACACTCACCAGATCAGACCTGGAGATGCAGATAGAAGGCCTCAAAGAAGAGCTGGCCTTCCTCAAGAAGAACCACGAGGAGGTGGGTAGCAAAAACTAAGCAGTCATTAGAGCAAATCGACATCGCAATTCTTGTCCTGTCTTGAATGCAGAACAACTCAGCAGACTATCAACCTTCTGAAACTATTTATTCAATAGGAAATGGCCGCTATGAGGAGCCAGATGAGCGGACAGATCAATGTGGAGGTCGACGCATCACCACAACCAGACCTGAATGCCGTTTTGGCTGAAGTCCGTGAACAGTACGAGGCTGTGGCTGTCAAGAACCAGAAAGAACTTCAAAACTGGTTTGATACAAAAGTAAGACTTGTTGAGTGCATATTTTAACCTTGTCTGCATGGACTGTTGTTTGGAGGTATGCACTGACAAATGACATTTCCTCATGTCTCCTGCAGTCAGCGACGCTGAACCAAGAGGTCGCAGCCAGCACAGAAAGTATACAAACATCCAAATCAGAAATCTCGGAGATCCGTCGCACGTTGCAGGGCCTGGAGATTGAGCTACAGTCACAACTCAGCATGGTAAATGATCATGATTTGGCTTAGCTCCTTCTTACCATTGTGTCATTTTACCATCCCGCCTTTAATTTATTAATTCGTTCTCTTCTCTGTCCCCCCCTCAGAAAGCAGGTCTGGAAGGCACATTAGCTGAAACCGAAGGACGGTATTCTATGCAGCTCCAAGGCCTCCAGATGCAGGTGACCAGTCTGGAGGAACAGCTGACGCAGCTGCGTGCCAACATAGAATGCCAGGGCCAAGAGTACAAGATGCTGCTGGACATCAAAACACGGCTAGAGATGGAGATCGCAGAATACAGGAGGCTGATGGACGGAGAGGGCGGGTAAGGAAAAGAGCAAATCTGTCCTTCCATCATACTATCAACTATCTCTGCAACTGAAGCCTTATTAAAATATTAATGCAAACACTGTACCTCTGCCCCCCAGCAGTTTGAGCGGTTTTAATTCCTCCAACTTAATCGGCACCAAAAGGGTGGTAGTGGTGACAGAGGAGTTAAAGGACGGCAAATTGGTGTCCTCATCATCAGCCATAGCATAACCTGTCTCACAGAGCAAACGCAACACACGGATGCCACAAACTCAACATCGGAACAACGACAAATTGCTTCAAACAGTGCTTCAAAAGTGTGAATGCAATAAAAGCCTCTCTGTTTGCTGACATGTCGTCCTATTTGTGTCTGCTTATTTCCAAATAATGTCACAATATTGCATTGTTTTTTTGTTTTTTTAATGAACCAAAAAGATGAAATCACATATTTCATCTTCAGGAATTTCATGAAGTATTATATTACATTACAATAGCTCAAGGCTGAGGTACCTTTGCTCTTTTTACAATATGTTCTGGATAAAACAGGCTAAAGAAACAGATGACATGAATATGAGGTTGCTTACTGGCTCCAAGAGTAATAATATTCTCCCCTCCTCTCAAGAATTTCCACTGAGGTACTAGTGAGCTCAGGATTTGCAGCCCAGAGGCCACATAACATTCAGCAATACAGTACTAAAAAGCAGCATGCATGCTCAGTAGGATTTTTCCATTTATTTCAGTAAATAAATCTTTTAAAACATTTGAAAACACCCTTGAGAGTTAGTTACACCATGTGCTGCAACATTAGACTCATTTTTGGCCTATATTTTACAATTTTGAGAATTAAATATGCCAGATTATCCATTAAAATAACCCTGTTGCTATATATTATTGGCTATATATTAATAATAGCTATATATATAATAATATAGTAATAACTTAATGAAAAAATATGTATACGTGACATCAAAAATCCACAGGTC
>OMNN01101532.1:2659-26949 GCA_900302755.1 Chromis chromis
ATATAATAACAATAGTATGATAACAATATATCAATAATATATCTTACAGTGCAATGTATAGGGTATAGATATAAGTATGAAATATAGTGTAGCTAAGTGTAGTAACAGTAAATATATATAGCGAGAGAGATATGATATAATAACAATAGTAAGATAACTTGTCTCACAACTCCTGGATGGTTCGCCACATCATGTGGTTCTCACAGGGTGAATTCTATTGATAATCCTCTAACCTTTCCTCTAGTTTCACAAGCGGGTCAAGTTTTCCACTTATCCAGTGAAATGTCCCACAATCTCTCTGGTACACTGACTTTGCTGATCCCCTGAACTCATTTATCTAGCACCAACCACTATAAGGTTAATGTTGTTGTTGTTTTTTTTTAATGTCTCAATAGCTGTTCAGTGGTGGAGGAGGAACTATAATCACTTTGATGATCTGTCATCATCAAGATCATTGGGTCTAAATTTCACCTCATCCAATACTTTGGTTTTTGTAAAGTACATTCCCATCAGCCTCAGCTGTACATTTGTATTTTGTGCTAATTACTACAAAACTAATACACTGAATACTTCACTTGAGGCTGCACTATTAGGTACTGTGTTTTCTTGCTGACTTGTAATTTATTATGTATATTCTTATGAATATTTTATTTATTGATTATTTTTTCTTTTCTTTTTCTATTTATTCTATTCTGTGCATTCATTTCTGTTTTTGTGCCTCCGCAAAACCCGGATTTCCTCTCTGAGGATCAATAAATCCTATCAAATTGCCAGTTGGCTGTATGGAGCACTATATGAATACACAGTGCAACATTTAATGGCCAGTTGAAAAGGTTTCACATAACAGCAATGTTGCTAAGTTATGGATGGTCATTCTATATTTGCTCAGTGGCAGGAATTAAACGTGACTGAATACATTTGAAACTGCTTTTAAGACCTACATCCACTCAAGCATTTGCCTCTAGACCTGTCCTGTCCTTCTTGCTCTGTGTGTTGGGGTGATTATTCATTATGTGAGTGTCCACCAGTGACTCAGTGACATTCACAGACTCTGACAGTGAGTGAGGCGAGATTCAGGACAAGAATATTCAACAGCAGCTCCAACTGTGTAGCTATCAGAATTAGATTCAGACCAATATATTGGTTGGTTGATATTTTTGGCCGATGCTGGGCTATTAGAGATATATCAGTATCTGTATATATGTTGTTCAGCATGCACGGATATGAAAACCTATTTCTTTTTTTTATGGCATAAAAGGCTGGAAAAAGATGTTCGGGCTAATGAAGAAATGGTCCACATACTTGTCCAGCACAGGGGCTCCTTTGTTTATAATCCTCTACGCACTGCTTGCAGCACATGTAGCAGAGCACATATCACAGCTGGTGCAAAGTCCAGTGGTGTTATCGTGTTAAGTTGCTAACTAGTTCTAAAATACATTGCTGGAGAGCGTTGGCCACAAATATCCTGTATCGGCCAGGCTTTAATCACAACATTTTGATCACTTGTTGTGTACAGCACGTGTGAACACACAACAGGCTGTGCGTGTGTTGTCTGTTCGGTACATACAGTCCTCTCCCCTCCACTACATCAAGCCATCTGTAGCCACTGTCACAGTCTTGTCACAGTCACCCCCACCGTGTCATAAATGATAGATATTCCATTATGGAGTCTTCAGTGAATTAATAGATCCAAGTGCAGAAATTGGGCTTGTTGTGGAGACTGCTAGAGGATTTTGTCACAGCAGAAGGCTAAAGTTTCAAAAGTTTTCCACAAAGTGAAATTTCTGTTGCACCCCACAGAGTTCAAACTCCACACAGAGCTCCTGAAAATGAAACGCCTCGTACTGAAATACTCCACCTTATATGCAGAGATCCATCCTAAAAAAATCTGAACGATAAGAAGGTCCAAGAGGCCACGGAATACTGCATGCAGTAATGAAATAACCCTGTGTCACATTAATCATTGTCTTTGTTTATTTCACACAATGTTATTGTGTTATCATGATTAATTAACCATTGATTATATTTATTACATTATCTGTTATGTCCAGAGATGTACTCTGAAAGGTCATTACATGAACAACTTTGTTAGACTGGAAGTATCCACTGTTAATTTGAAGATAGACTCTGTCCTGTAATACACCAGGGGACTCCGGGTTTTGTGTCACTCGGCCTGTAGTTACATCGCATATCTTTGACCCTTAGTTGTAAAGTAAGACGCAATCAAAAGGTTATTGTTGGGTCAAGTCCCTGTGTGAGTGTGTGTTTTTAGGTAAACGATCAAAGTCCATTCTTAAGTAGGCTTGGACTATAAAAAGATAATATGTACTGTTGATACACACTTCATCAATAACGGTAAGAAAATTGTCCAATAGAGTGTTTAATGGTTAACACCGAAATGCATTAGATGCAAAATGCTATAAAAGCACCAAAAGTAAACACAAATTTCAGTTGCATGACCTGGCTCGTAAACAGCTTAGAGCCCCTTCGCCCTCTGTCACTGCCCTAATGACTGCTGTACAGGTGTCCTGAGGTGCCCTATCTGTGAAAGCCTGGGCCTCTTGTGGCCTTCACCTTTCCCCTCGGTCTCCCCTGGTGTAGGGTTGAAGGACAGCAGAACTTCCATTAGGATACCCGGTCCTGGGCCAGCCACTGGGAATTTTAATCTCTGGGTTTTACTTACTTTGTTTATTTAATATGCATGAAGGTGAGATTATTCCTTTAGCCTGATTTATGAGTGTTTTCAATTGCTGTGATAACATTAAAATCATTACGTTTGTGCCTTGATAATTATGCTGAAGTGGTTATATTAAAAGTAGAAGTGGATCTGTTTCTCATAGCTGAAGCAAAACAAATGTAATAGTATAAAATGTCATCAGGTGAACGATATGTGAGCAGACAAGCACAGCATCAAATACGCAAAGGAGTAAAAACTAATGAGAGGTAGCTGTTTTTTCTGGCCAGGAGATCCATAGTGCCAGCTGTAGATACTCTCCTTTCCTTGGTAGAGTTGGACCCAGTACCTGCTGCTGCGGTTGCTGCATGTAGGATGGGATACAATCCACTTGTCATATTGGTAGAGAATGAGAGTCCTTGGAAATAGGAAGCAGATAAGCGGTTGTCAATATCTCTCTCACCTTCTCTACAAGCTGTTACACAAAAAGCCTCCACTGCAAAAAACAAGGAGGGGTGGTTTCATTTGTGTTCTACGAAATCACCCTCCTCTGGATAATGTGTAAGGAATCATATGATTGTCCTTTGGACACAGTCTAGTGGAGCCTTTGCATGAGCATGAATTCCCTCTGTTGCTGATTGGCTGGAATAGTATTATGTGAATGGTCTGACACACTAAGGCCAGTGGGAGCTCTCCAGCTGGAGATGAGTTAAAAATTAACTGGGCCTGTACATGCAGGTGGGATTTTTGTAGCTGTTGTCAGTGATCACCCAATACAAAACACACCGCTAGGGTTTGTCTGACCTAAAAGTGTCACGTGATACCTACTAGTTTTTGTGTGTTGTCAGATTGTAATCTTCTTTCTAACCTTTCCTCTCATTCTCTGTCCTCCCACAGTGGGGTTGGGTGGCCATGGACCCCTTCAGCCAGCTTATCCTCACCATCTCGGTGACCAGCTTCATCACCTTCCAGTGGCTCTTCCACAAAGTCAGCCCATGGATGTCCATGCGCATCAGCCCGGGCTTCCTTGGCCTCAGTGACAAGCAGAAGGTGGAATGGAACTCAAGGTGACCTGATGTCAACTCATGACAAGTCTGAGTGTTTACATCCTGTGTACAGCAGAGAGTGTGACGCTGCTTTTCAGCTCGGATGTCGGCCAGAGGGGGGATTGTTTTAGCCGGGTTCAAAGACATGTACTGACATTCAACCCACATTTTTCCTGTGACACTGATATCTGACTCATGTATGATGCATTATGTGTTTTGCAATGTTTGCTCCTCGTGTGGTCTAGTGGAAACTCACTGGAATGGTGTTTAAAGTGTTTTTTTTTTTCAACCTGTTTTCTTCTGTTTTTGTGTGCTTTTTCAAAAAAAAAGTTGCTGTTTGCATCCCTGTTTCATGCCTGTCATTTATATTGAGTATGGCAACATTTTATTCTCCAAATTCATTGCAGACATCATTCAACAAACCTCCAGTATGTAGTCCTTAAGATTTCCATCTCAGTTTTTTTTAGCAGTAGCCATCAACTGATTTGCTCTTTAGCCAAACCATCCATCTATTACATTGTGAACAAATTCTTCCTGTGTCTTTGGTTTTTCATAATTGTGCACACATTTTTTTAATCATCCATTTATATGTCAAGCTTATCCGGTGATCTAACTGCTTATTTTTGTTGCACTCCATTGTGGACTTGCACAATGTGTTGCCACCTCCTCCAGTGAGAAGCAAAAATGTAATAAATTAATTGCATAAAATTTAAAATAATCTTTAATCTTCCTCTAACATTCAGATCACCCTTGGCCTAATTTAACACTTTGATTAGGCAACAATCGAATGCCATGCTGCTGTGTCATGTTATGGGGATATTGCATTTTCTAGTGAGAACAAGTAGACTGTCGGAAGGTTTGTGTTTGAGCCAGACAGACGGGCTGCTGTGATCTTCAAGCACTGTGACAAGTGTGAAAGCTATAGACTGAAGGCCACTAGATGTCCAGGGAGGGAGAATGTTCAGAGTGATCCAACCTGACTCAACTCGCATGAATCTCTCATTTTCATTTCCTCTCTTACTCCGTTTATGACTCACGAGTGCACTTGTGAAATTGAAATGGGCACATGTTTTAGGAGCAAATGAAAATGAATGAGTAGTTTAGTTGTATCCAGGCTATGGGGATCCCTGTTGATGTCCCTGACTTTACAGATCCTGTTCTCAGAGTCTTGCAAGTCAGTGTTGCTGTCATTCTGTCTCACTGACTGATTGCTGAGAACTGTTGGACTGTCTCACTGCTTGAATGACTGACTGGGACTGTGTGCCGCTCTGCCTGACCCTTTAGCAGTATTTAATCTCTCAGTCTAATTGGTCTGAATCTGTGTGCAGCCCTGACAGGCAATCAGTTGATCCACTGTGAGTACTAAAAATTCCACTCTGTAAACCACAGAGCAGCTCCGAGGGGCACTTCTCCTCATGAATAAAGATAAAAATGTCAGAAAATATTTGACATGTGTCAGTATCTTCTTTTGTCATGGGAGTAGATAATCATGGCCATGTGTATTAATTTTATTTTATTTTTTCAGGACGGTGTCGACGTTTCATGCACTGTTGGTGGGAATATTCTGTCTCTACATCTTGTTCTTTGATGATGCCATCAATGAAGACCCAGTCTGGTGAGAGTTTTTACTGTGAATCTCGTGTTCAACTTTTACTTTGTAAACTTTTGTCATAGTTTAGAGGGATCTAGAGTGCAAACGACAATCTGTCAGATGTGACAACACATTTTCTTTGGTCGCACCAGTGCACCTGACATTTGGCCTGGTTTCAACTGAGGTTATATTTACATAATCTCATTTCACTGGCCACAGACCTGTGTGAGTTGTTTACACTGCAGTAACTGAGTGGGGACTATAGGCCTGTCTGCCAATGCATGTGGAGCATTTCAGGTACATCAGTAAATTAACGCTTCTTCTGATGCATGCGAGGCATTTAGACAATGTTAGCAAATTGTAATGTCTACCAATAGTCTGCATGTGAGGTGTTTCGGGCACACCGGTTAATTGTAGCTTCAGAAAACCTCCTGGGTCACACTGTCCCTCTCTAAATTGCATGAGTCTCTGTATGCACATCAGTCATGTCATGTCACCAACCGCCACAAGTAAACTGTCATCCTGTGGGAAACACAGGGTCATGATGAAACTGCCAACATTACATATTGCACATTGCAAGGAACACTCTATGAACTCTAAGACCACCAGCCGAGTCTGTACATTACCCAAAATAGTGTTCTGATATCGTATGTTAGTCCTCATTTTCAGAGCTTGTTCCCTCGGAGACAAACACAAGACAATATTAGAAGGACACTACATATTATACAGAGTATAAACAAAAATCTAACCCATCTGCCAGCAGCACTGATTAGTCTGGATGCCCAAAAGGCCTTTGATCATGTAAATTGGAAATTTCTACACCTAACTCTAGAAAAAATTGGTTTTGATTAAAAAAAAAAAAAAATCAATTCAGTATATCAAGTCAATTTATGACAAACCCTCAGCTAGAATAAAAATTAATGATTCCCTTTCCAAAAGATTTTTACTTAAGAGAGGAACTCGACAGGGCTGCTGTCTATGTTCTACTTTGTTTGCCCTATATATTGAACCATTGGCTCAATTAATTAGACAGGAGAGTTCAATAAACAAAAACACATTATCAGTCTTTTTGCTGACGATGTTATGATCTACTAAAAAGACCCAGTAAATTCTCTTTCGCCACTCATGCAAATTCTAGAACATTTCAGTATGTACTCAGGCTACAAACTTAATATAACTAAAACCCAAATCCTCTTATTTAAATGCTCACGAAACCAACAATATGATCATCAATAATGCTCTTTATTTCCATACCTTCTACAAAGATCAGCTTGCAAGGATGCTGACTTTTCATTTGGGATGTGTCGCTTTAGTTTTAGTCTCATATTATTATACAACATACTGTATGAAACCATGAGGGGCATATTGGCATATTTAAGACCTTTTTAAATTATTCTTATTTCCGAACAAGTGGTTTTGTTTTGTTGTTTCTAGCCTTGTGTTTACTTCCCACTCTTTCTATGCTTGCCAAGAATTTTGATTGGTAAATCCTCCATTGTTCTCAGTGTAAACGTGCCGTACTAAATTAGAAAGCTTGACATGTTGTAGTAAGATTATGCTTAGCAAAGGGTGAATTTCGTAATCTAAAAAAAATTAAGTTAGATTTCGCTAGTAATCTGGCCTGTGTTCGATGGAAAGATTGACAGAAAAGTTCTTACCACCATATCAGAAACTGAGACTTTGAAATGTAGTCACACACCCAGTCCAACCAAATGTGTGTTGTTTTTTCCATAGGGGAGATCCTACACTGGTGAAGACTAATGTTGCCATCACAACAGGCTACCTCATATCTGGTAAGAGAAACATGCAGCTTATCCAGGTAATATTTGAGAAACTGTGACCAAAATAAAATACATGTAAGTAGTAATAAATGTGATGCTGAGATGAGTCACTTGACTGTTTCAGCTGCGGTTTAGAAATACAATAACAGACAAATAGGCAGTTTTTTAAGTATATTAGTGTGTAGTATGGTTTCATCAGGTGTATGAACTTTCAGTGCTTTGATTACATCAGTGACATGTTTTCCCTTTTCCCCTCTACTTCTCTTTTCCAGATCTGCTGCTAATATTTTACTATTGGAAGGCGATAGGCGACAAGTTTTTTGTAGTTCACCATCTGGCAGCGTTGTATGCTTACTACTATGTACTGGTGAGTGCCCTATTGTCCAATAGCAGAACGTGCAGGCAAGATGGGAAGGAGACAACCAAGGGTGAACAGTTGTGTCCTGCTAAGCTGGGTGTTTTAACTCATTTTGCCACCATTCAGTCTGTGTTTATGGCTGCTCCCATGCAGCCATGGATCTTATATAGGTTAGTTAAATATGCACAAGGCCAGTTCAGCACGGTCACTATATCTAAAAGGGATGAAAACCAAAGTCTGCAAACACATCAGATAAGGCAACCCTATGAACCCTGTTTTGCTTTATTGCTTTGAGTAAATAAAATAAGTGCTACAGAAAGTAGAGAACCCCTACTAGTTGGTGAGTTCCAGTATCAATTGTTGGACCTTTGTCCATATGAGACGGGCCTCGTTGGCCTACGAAGGTGCGCCTTATGTGGGTGTTAAAAAATTAGCACTTTAAATGGTGTTGCAGGAAAAACAATGGTAATGTTGAAAGGTTTCAATGGTTTGATCTTTCATTCTGGTTGAGCACTTATTAATGCTGCACTGTAAAAACACTTGATACGAAGGCTCTGTTAAAGTCATTCTAGTATCATTTTTATCAACTATGGGTACTGATATTACCCTGATATTGAATTTTAAAAAATTCTCATCTGAGGTACTGATTAGGAACTCTGGTTTTTGTTGAGTCTAATCTAGATGTGGCAATAGTGGAGTGTATTCAGCATTCATGGGCAGCACTGTTCACTCTTGGTTCAATCTGAAACCCTCTAGGTCGCCAGGATCTGTCGCATAATTCCAGGAAATGAATGACTATGGTATTTTTTGCATGGAATGCTCAGTGATGGTACTGGCTGATGACCCTCCCCCCTCCCCTCTCACCTTGCCCTTAAATTCTCTGTGCTTTCTGTTTGTTTTACTGACCCCCCCTCCCCCTTAAATGTTGTGTGATTCTGACATAAGATGACTTCAGAGCTTAGCACAGCTGAATGCTCAACTGTAACCACTGTGTGCATGCTGGTAGTTCTGAAGCGTTCTACGCAGGCAGGATTCCTTTCTTGTTACTGTGCATGCCAACAAACATATTTAACTCTCTTAATTACTCACCTGCCTATCTACAGTACGCTCCGCCTGTCTGTGTTTTGTGCCAGAGCCTAGGTCTGCCTCCTCTTTCTCTTTCTTACACTCCACTCTGAGATGTTGACAAGATAGCTAGGCCCTTTTTCCAATATCATGTTGAATGTATTCTGCAAGGTTTACGCTGTTAGTTTGAAACCGTTAAAGAAATAATGTTGTTAATGCTCCTTAAAGTTAGCCTTTTCTTTTATACCAATTTTATTTTAGTGAAGCACACTTATTCAGATTGTTCCCTCGCAATAAATGCGAGGGACATACAGTGTGCATTGCTCTGCCTCTGAGCCCCCAAAATTAAACAGTTAAAATTTTTTAAAAAGCTTTACATTGCTTGGTATCTTGGTTAAAACAAAACCAGCACAATGATGTTTAGTGGGAACCATACTGTTCAGATTTCCATTTTACTTCCTTCTACATTCCAGTTACTGGCTGGATTTGCAGATTTGTTTTTCTTCTTTAATGTGACACATTTCTTCTTTCTTTTTTTGTGTCTGTCTTCATTGCATTGTTAATAATATATATAATAATAACAATGTCAGTGTCACATGTATGGATTATAATTATGATTTACAGCTGACTGTAAATCCAGCCTTTCGTTTGTAGAAACAGAGCAAGCACCTGTATCTATTCCAGCTAGTTAAATGACATGAAGTAGACCATACTGTTACTGGACACTCATGACTGTTTCCTCAGACTAGATCTGAAATTCATGTGGGATAACAGAATGAATGTTCCACATTAGTCAACTGTGGTGGAAAAAAAACAAAAACATATTGCAAGCCACCTTACTGTAGCCGTCTTACGTTCACAATAACATTGGCAAACCCTTGATGTCATTTTCATTTTATTTAGTTTTGTACCCAGTCAGACCTGTCATATGTTGTCAAAGTCTTATTAGTTAATGTGTTGAGTGTGTTTATGTGGAAGTGTATAAATACTCAAATTCTACCGCTAAGTATGAATATTAAACCTTGCGGCACACAGCCAAATTAAGGACTAGTTAATTCTACTCTAGAGCTGGGAAATCTGTATTACACAAAAATCCAATTTAGCTTAATTTCACAATCTTGTTGCTGTGTTTTTGTTAATAATTAGCCACATTATGATTATAATAAGTTCTGTTTTTTTTAAGCATAATTTGCCTTCTGTGTCCGTTTTAACAGTCAAATAATCAAAAAGATGATTAAAAAACAAAACTTGTGTAAATATTAGATGCATGCTTTCTTCTCAGTGTTGTAAGTGTTGCTTCTTATTTGCTTCCAAATGTCGTGGCATCTTTTTTTGTTGTTGTTGTTTTTCATTTTCTTCTAATATATATCTGTCCGTTTGTCTCTGTGTTCTTTGCTGATTTTAACATAACTAGCCCCCCTCTTCAAACCCTACATGCAAAAACTACCAAGATCGAGTTGGGTTGTGTCATCCCCGTTCATGCAAAAACTACCAAAAAGGGTTGTGTGTCATTTAGAAACCCAGAGCAGGTCTTGATCTAGATGGGGACTTCTTTACTCCTGTCTTGTCTGCTGTTATTGCTGTTGTGTTGTACTGAGCAGATATGTTGCCCAGTCACAGTATGGACTTACCAGTTCCTAGAGGTACTAGCATCCTCATGCTAGGTGGACAGTTCACATCAAATGGTACATAAACTGCAATGCAGATGTGCAATGTTTGTATCGCATAGTAAGTATGTTTCAATGACCAGCTTTTGTTTCAGGATTGACGGTAAGTATTCTCGCACATGATGTTAAAAGTCAGGCTGTACGCCAAATAACCTCGAATTATGTGTTCTTTGTGGGTGTTTTAGTGAAATTGAGTACTGTGATTTCTTTCTTTCTTAATCTTAATGTAGATTTTGAAGAGTCAGGAGCACAAATGTTCAATTTGGAGTCAAACTCTAATTGTGTGATCAGAATTACGATTCAAATCACAACACTTGATCTCACTAATGCACTTTTCAGAACCCATAATTTAAATTTTAACAGCATAATTTTTGTTTTTTAGAAAAAGTTCCAGCTGATTTAACAAGGTTGGACAGGTCAACAGTGTTTAAGATCGGGTGTCCTGAAAACCTTCATACTATTTAGCAGCAAATTAAGGCTACATAGGCTGCAATATAAGCGTCTCGTATAGTAGGATTATTTAAGGGATTCTGACTGACTTTTGTCCAGGTCAGAAACTACTGTCAGTTGTTTCAGCATTTTAGAACTTTTATTACAAATGTTGCTAGTTCAGTCTTAGTCTCAATTCTGGTTTTAGCTCAGCATAGGGTGTAAAATGTGCTGAAGATGTTCCCATATAAAGTAGGCAAAGTGTAATTCAGGACCTGATCTTGTAAACAATGACATGTTTGGCAGTTAAACATATTGCTTTTTACTCTGCATGGCTTTTGATTGCTCCTTCAACAAGTGGCTGGCTGAATGTTTGTATGGTTGCACAGTTTATGTATCATGTGCTGTGATAACATTTGCTCAATATGTTTCAATGTCGAAATGTTACTCAGATGAATTTGTACGTCACAAAATGTTTCTATGTTTTCCGGATGACAAGACAAAGTGTGATCAAGCATTAACTCACATATAGTTTGTTGTAGGGATGATTTGGTGATTTATTATCTTATGTCTGCATTTTTGCATGTTGCCTCTTGAGTTTTGGAGTTTTTGAGGGGTGGATGCTTCAGATGATGATGAAGAACCTTTTATTCCCTCACTAGCAGCGATGCCAGCATTGGCTGGTGTATCGTTCTATTTATTGAATTAGAGCTACGGGCCAGATTAACCTTAAATTTGATAGTGATCTTTTCTACAGGAGGATTTATTGTGACATTTTATTCCTAACAAGTTGTCTCAAAAAAAAATCCAAAGCTTGATTTTCATTAAATCTGCTGTGGATATTCAGTCTCCAGAGGATTCTTCTCGTGCTTCCAAGAGAATGAATCATTTTCCATTTTTAATAGTTCCATTGTTTTGCAAAAATGTCAACACCAGAAGTGCTGATGCACATTCATTCTCCTTCATTCCTCCTCCTAGATTTAAAAACAAATGTGAGTCTTGGGGTGAATAAATGACTTGAGATCAACAGAACCATTGCAGTTTGGTTGCAGACAAAAATCTCAAGTTTTGAGACAAATTAATCTGTGACTTTGCATATCACAGCTTCTTTTTGCTCCCTTCAGAGTGAGGCAGAGTTTCTGTTCGCAATAAATGAAGTCACTTCAGAAGGGGAATTAGAGCTGACAGTCTAATTTTGGCCCGTAAAACTGAAGGTATAATCTTGTCCCCTGAGGGATCGGAATCTTTTGTTAGATCTGCCATTCGGGTCTTAAATTGGTGTGGGCTTCGTTTAATTTTCGGCCTGAGTTTCCCAGACCCGACAAGTATTTCTTTACATTTTGAACTGCATAATAAAATGTCACATAGTTGTGACGCGTTATAATCTTTGGATCTTTTTGTGGGTGTGACTGCTGTTCTGCTCCTCTGTTACTGATGGTGTGGAGCAGGTGGTGCATCAGCCTGCTGATCCAAATGACTCGATGTCTTGGTTTTGTCCCTTTCATGTTTTGTTTTCTTCCTGTTCTTGCCTTGTTTTTCCAGGGCCAAGGAATGTTGCCTTATTTTGCTAACTTCCGTCTGCTTGCTGAGTTTTCTACACCATGTGTGAACCAGCGGTATGTACTTGCTTACTAATGACTCAGGTTTTCAGGTATTTTAATTCTCGATTCATGAGGTGACATTACTGGATTGTGCAGTCTTTCTGTCAGGACTTCTTTTGGTTTTATTTTTTCAAGCTCTGTGCTACAGCACATTAAATTTGAACGGAAATAATTGTTACTGGGTTTACGTCATTAAAGATCTATATTAATGTGGGAAATAGCTTCTATTTTTTAGTCTCAAAGTCAGTTGATTGGTTCAGTCCACCTCTTCACCCTGAGAAAGGTCAACTGAGCAGTGCCTGTTAAAAACGCTGCATCTTCCATGTGTTTTTTTTCTAAATCAGTGTAAATCTAGGCAAATTAAAGCTGAGACTTGTGTTTAATGTAGTGTTTTCTATTATACTTCAAATTGAATGTGCTGAACCACAGAGCCTGAAGAACAAACAAAGTGTGAAAATGCCAAAATACTTCCGGTGTAGAGTGTAAGCCCTTTTAATTGCTAGAAATGTTAATTAATTGAAGGTAATCCACTGCTGGTCGAATGTTACTTTGTTTCTCAATTTTTAAGATTATTTGAGTTTTCTTCAAATCTTTTGGAAAAATATGAAGTCATTCTTAACATATTTTAAAAGAGCAAATATGTTTATTGTGTAATCGGTCAAGTGGCCTAAACATTTTAATAAGTACATCTTCATCCTGATAGACACTGTTTTCTTCAAAATCTGTTTCAGCTGGTTCTTTGAGGTACTAGGTTATCCCAGGTCGTCCCGGCCCAACATGGCGAATGGCGTTGCCATGGCGGTAGTCTTTTTCATGGTCCGCATCGCCGTCATGCCAGTCTACTACAGTCGCATGTATGCAGTCTACGGCACCAAGGCCTTCTACCTGGTGCCCTGGGGTGGCCGCGTAGCCTGGATCTGCTCCAGTATCTGCTTGGACATCATGAACGTTATGTGGATGCATAAGATTGCCCGCGGTTGCTACAAGGTGCTGCGCTCGGCACGTCAGAGCAAAGCTGGCGCACCTCAGGAGAACGGGAAGACGGATTAAGGGAACCAGGATGTCAGTGGTGAGAAAATGCCACAACAGAGACAAAAACAACAACAATCTCAGTGCATTGATGAGTAGCAGTTTGGACCCTACGTGTCAGGCTGCTTCCGAAGCCGCATACTTGGGACCTGACTTTAAAGGATCGAATGTAATGAGGGAAAACGAGATTTTTTGGGGGGGGGGGAGAAGCAGGCACAGTCACTGAGAAGTACTGATGGACCATTTAATTGGCCATCCCTAAGCCATGAAATAATGACCTCTCAGCAATACTCCGTGTGCATGGCCAATTATTTTTTTCTTGAACAATTTACCACTTCAAAGAGGTCATCCTGGGACAAACGGACTGTTAGCCCAACCACAAATTGTCAAAAAGTTTACCGTTCTTTACATACTTAGTGCTCAACAGAAGACTTTTGTTTCTTTTTGTATTGATACTTAATGTATTGATGCTGCCTGAGTCACAGAATTTAAAAAAAAGAAAGGTGAAGCAGAGATTTGAGGGAACCTCCAAAACATTCAGTGATTCCACAATGATGGTCAGTGCCACAAAATCACTGTCAGATGCCTGTTGAGGTAGTAGGAAGTATGAATTGTATCACTCATTTGCTGTCATTTGATTAAGGGGTTCATTTAAGAAGCCAGTCTTTAAAAAAAAACAAAAAAAAAACATGTTTATTGGTTGCATCTGCATGGTTACTTTAAATAATATAGGGTTGAACAGGCATCAGTATGTAGTTTATTTCTTTTGTCTTGCTGGGGTCGAGGCAAATGAGTTTTTACTGTTTTTAATGAAAAGGAGATTAATTTACACAGTACCTTGGAAATGTAAAAAGGGAAACGGAATGTCAGCAATTGCGTTTGTTCACTGACTTCAGAATGGATTTTTTAAAATACTACAGCATCTGATTTGTTCACCCACATGATTTGTGTACACAGCCTGATATGTGAAGAAACAGAAAAAGGTGTTGTTGATGCGATTTTGTCACCATTATATTTATTTCACATTGTGCGCTGCATGTGGACAGGGAGTATGTAGTTTAAAATGAATTTTAAAGAGCTTTGGTAGGAGATGCAGGATTCTGACACTCTTTTCATCAGTGACTGACCGGACATTTAAATAGTTTTCACCCTTTCTATTTATGATATCTTTTGAGGCACCAACTGTTTATTTTACCCCTTGGCAACATTTGCTGACAAGCTGCATGCTACGGTGTGTATTTTACACAAAGGAAGTGGACATTTTTAGCCAGTAAATTCAATTCAGCACAGGATCTAAGAAGTTTGTTTTCTGCAGATTTTTAGTTTAATGTGAAATCACAGACAATAATCAGTGTTTCAGGTGGTGAAAGCTCTGTAATATGTCCGAAAATAGTTTGTAATCATTTTTGAAGATTTTTTGAACAGCTTGTTGCCTCATGTTATATATGGTTTCCACTCAGCTGTTATACATTGTGTTCTTTCATATTTATTCGGTGAGCCGATACAAGGACTTGTGTTTTCTTTTTAACCGACATGAATATATGGAAAAGTTGTCCAAATGTTCTAATTGTTTTGGTTGCCATTGTTCTACAGGCAAAGCAGTTTCACATACCTTACAACACAACACCTTTTTTTTTAAAAGACAAATGTCATTTCTTTTGGACTTTAAAGTTATTATTCACAGGTGATTTATGATACGTACTTGAATATTCATTGTAGATGTATCTTTTACACGAGCTGTACATCAAAAGCTGTCAAATGTTTTTTGTGACACAAACAGGGATTGTTTTAAAGTATGCCTTGCTATGCTCAGCATTTGATTTTGTTGCCTTTTTCAAACAACGTACGATTGCACAGTGAATATTTTGTTACACCCAACTCCTCACGACACTGAAAGTTGTTTTTCAGTGATTTTACTTGCGTGTTTTCCATGTCTGATGCCTGTTTTAATGTGATGGTTTGGCCTTTTTGTAACATAGTTTCAAATGTAAAACTGAAAGGCTCGGTAAAGCTGGTTGCTTCAGTGTTTTTTTGTTTTTTTTAAGGTTTTTTTTTGGTTTGTTTTATCATGCTTTTTAAAGAGTTTAAAACTTTCTGCATTTGTGCCAGTGCTTTAAGCCATTACTTTACTCTGGTAAATGCATACAGTTTTGCCATGGGTTGATTCGGTTTTATATTTGTTGTTGTTTTTGGGTTGTCTCCCCCCCCCACAGAAAAAATACATGTTTTAATACAACTGTGCCAACTTGCCACCATGATTCAGTGGTTCTGCTCGATTCTATTCACATTACCATCTCTACATGCTGTGGCTAGTCGCAGTATCGCGAGGCTCAGTTTAGTCATGTATGTTGGTACAGTTCGAGCGGCTCATTTCCGTTATAACATTGATTCCTGGCTGGCTGATAATTGATGGATGCCATCTGTGGTACAGGTGAATATCACCATCTCACATCCCAGAAAAAGGGACGCGACATGCGTCGATATTTCACTGGAATCAAGGGAAAATCGTGCGTTTGTGTCAGGACAGCAGACCACTCCAGGTAGAATCAGGGTAGGCTCTGTGTGCAGGCTCATGCATGGTGAATATGGTCTTCTTCATGCACCTTCTATAACTGCATGTAGTATTGCATGGGGATTGCACTGTAAACAAAATAGCATATGCATTTGCAAGACTAATTTTTGTTCCTTGTTTTCGTTTTCGTAGTACATGTACATAATGTTTACTTAAACGTTATTCTTGTACTGTGCCACATAATGTAACCCACAGACGATAACAACGATGTGACGGTAACATCGTAAAGCAGATATTTAGCATAATATCCAGCACAGAAATAATCAATAAGGGAATACTTGAATACTAATCAGCACAGTTTATAACAATCTGGGCAGTGCAAATAAACATTGATCTTATGAGCATCTTGCATTACATGTGTACCATTGTTTTTTTTTTGTTTTTTTAATTTTATTTATTAATCCAAGAGAAGCTGACATAAAACAAAGCGGATGCCATGGTAACGGAGAGCCTGGTGCTGCTATCAGCTTGTTAAACTGGTGTTTCTGTTCCTACTGTTGTTTGGAGGAGATATGAGTAGGTGGAGTGTTTAGTGACATTCTATGAATGTACTGGAGATGAGAAAATATTTGTCATTTACATTTTCATTTATTCTTGACAATAAATACCAAATTAACTGCTGTGAAGTGTCTCATTTAGTAAGTACGATTTTGGCCCCGTTGAGGAAAAAACTATTGAACCCTTAATGTCTTAAATACGGATGCCAAGAACATGATCAAAATCATTATTATTATAGGATTTAGCATGTTAACATAATGGCCTCATCAGTATTCCAATTATTTGAAGACGTGATTGTCATGGTGTTTGGTCACAATACATAATATACACTGTAACTAAATATTAAGAATGAACTATTTTCTAGCAACAATTACAGCACATCATTGGATACAATTTCTTGAAGCCATATTTGAAGGAAACTAAACACTCAAAGCATCTCTAAGTCTATCAATACCATCAATTTCGACCTTTTTAGAGCACATATGGAGATAGATGTGACACTACTGTGTAATATGGACTACATTGAAATGCATAGTTGATGTGCATTCACAAAGTTTATTTTTACAAAACATCCTGAAATTTTCCTAGAAATGATTGTCCCTGAAAGCTTTAGGTCAAAAAGCATTTGGCATAGAATGATGCATTCAGGACTAAACTGCATTTCTGCCCCCTGCTGCTGAAAGCAGGACAAAGCAATTCAGCGTCAGTCATTATATTTATGTCAATAATGGTGTTTTGCACCTTTGTGCATTAGGGTACCTATTGAATCAAAGGTTTGCTCACATTCTGGTCAGCTGCAACATATTGTCATGGTTTGGATTAAATGAAATGAGATGGTCAACTGTAACACATAATTATATTCATGTTTATATGAGCCACTAGATGGCAGTGTTGGGCTGTCGCTATTTCACTTCTCTCTGGCCCCACTCCACTCATGCAGTGTTCATCCTGTGATGTTTAGTAACACAGTTATCACATTTGGTTAAGCTTGTTTATATTCTTTCATCACTGCACGCTATTAGTCTTGTGAGGACACTGATGTGGTAGCCTAAAGTACAGCAGAGAGAAACTGGCTCATTTTCAGGGAGTAGATTTTCATTCACAGATGATGAATGTTACCACTTTTGTTACCAACAAACTGGCTGCCACTAACTCAATACTGATGGTTACAACTACGAGGCACCGTCTTTAGGCAACAGTGAACCCAGGGTTTTTTTTTCATCCACATTTCTGATGAAAGGGTCTGACACTGGGAACCTTTTGGGTGGAAACTGGGCTGAAATCAGCAATAATTCTGTCCACCTAGAGAGAATTGATTCATCGGCACCTTTCTATTAAAATCCTCAGTTAAATTTGTTGACTACATGTTGCCTTTGGGGCAAACCAAACCAATATGCTCAAAAACTGATCTCAATGGTGCTGTATGCTGGGTGACTCAGCAGCTAAATATTGAGAAGACTGAGGTGATTGTTTTTGGCCCTGGCACAGTTAATGCTTATTTATACAAGCCTCTTTGTTCCAAAAGTTAGTCCAAAATTGAATCAACTTTTAAATAATCTTTTATGAACGCCTCCACTTGAGCAAGCAAGTTACCTCAATTGTCCAGTCATGTTTTCTGCAGCAGTTCCATTTAATCCATTACAAATCTTGTGACTGGTTTTATTCTCTCGTTTGGACTGTTTTAACTCTCTGTGCATGTTTGAGTCCTCAGATTTAAAGTTAATGATCAAAAATACAGTAGCCACACTTTTTTGATTTTTTTACCAAAACCGAAAAAGAGAGCACATTATTCCCATTTCAGCATCTTTGCAGTGTCTTCCACTAAATGAAGTCAGTTCCTAAAACCTACTGGTAACCTGTTCTTAGAGGTAATCTCTTAACTCTTATTTCTGGTTACTGGTTACGATTTATTTATTTTTATTTTTTTGTCTCGTAAATCTGTTTTTAACTTTGTTTTTGTTGTTAAGTTGTTATGTTTGTTGTTATTATTATTTGGTAACTTGTCTGTGAAGATTCTCAGTCATCCAGGTCATGGTTATCCTTGTATTTTCAACCGTAGCATCTGGACTTGCTTGAGTTTCTCGAAGACGTTTCACCTCTCATCCAAGAGCTCAAAATTGACTGGTTGGGTGTTCCAGATTTTTATACTCTTCAGGAGCCATTAAGACTATAGAAGCTTCAGTCTGCTGGGTGTGTTTAGCCCGTCCCCTCATTATGCGAGTCGTTACAAACCCCCTTTCACAATGGGGTTTGTTAGGTCCCTTTGTGGCCAGGTGTGAATGGGTTCTGTTCTTCCTGGGTATAGAATGTAATACTGCATTGTAAACAGGTGAGAGGTTTAGTGAAGGTTTGTCCAGTTTAACATAGATGGCTTCCTTCACCCCCCTCTCAAACCATCTGTCTCCTCTGGCCAAAATTCGTACATTATTGTCTTTGAACGAGTGGCCCATGTCCTTTAGATGCAGGTGGACTGCTGAATCCTGTACTGAGGAGTTGGCTCTTCTGTGTTGAGCCATGCGCCGGTGGAGTGGTTGTTTTGTCTCCCCAATGTACAGGTCTATGCGTTCCTCGCTGCACTGGACTGCGTACACCTTATTGCTTTGTTTGTGTCTTGGCGTTTTGTCCTTTGGATGGACCAGCTTCTGCCTCAGAGTGTTGGTGGGCTTGAAATGGACGGGGATGTTGTGTTTGTTAAAAATCCTTATGAGCTTTTCAGAAACTCCTGGTCGGCACATTCTGGGCCCAGTGGTGTGGGTTCTGATAACTCCCAGCTTGTGCTCCAGTGGGTGTTGGGAGTCGAACAGTAAGTATTGGTCTGTGTGAGTAGGTTTCCTGGAGATATTTATTGCACAGTCCAGGAAAGCCAGGCTCCCTCCCCTGACATCCTCCCGTGTGAGCTTGATGTTCCTGTCCACCGCGTTGATGTGCTCAGCCTCTACTTCCCGTGTTCTGATTTTATCAGAACACGGGAAATAGAAGCTTTCACTGAGCACATCAATGCCAAAGTCCAGATGCTACAATTGAAACTACGAGGATATTATTTGGTATTGCTTGGAGCCACTATTATCCTTCTCCTGCTTGACTTGACTGCATTTTTTAAAAAGCATACAATACTGTGAATAAGCATTTGCTCACCTACAGACATCTTCTATTTTTTTTGCAAATTTGTCACACTTAAATGTTTCATATCATCAAACCAATTTTAATATAAGGCAAAGATAACCCAAGAAAACACAAAATGCTGTTTTTAAATGACGATTCATTAAAGATTTATTTAAAACCTATATCACCCCTGTAAAAAAGTCAACATACATAAGTAAATGTTTGTGATATAGCTTGTGATCAGTCTTACTTCGCAACGGAGGAATTTTGGCCCACTCTTCTCTACAGAATAGCTTTAATTGAGCCACATTAAATGGTTTACGAACACGAACTGCCCTTTTACAGTCTTGCCACAGCATCTCAATTGGATTGAAGTCTGGACTTTGACTCAGCCACTACAAGACCTTCATTTTGTTCTTTTTGAGACACTCAGAGGTGGATTTGCTTGTGTTCTTTGGGTCATTTGTGCTTGATGTTTAGGTCATGGACTGATGGGTGGATATTCTCCAGGAGGATTTTCTGATAGAGAGCAGAATTCATGGCTCCATTAATTATGACAACTTGCCCAGGTCCTGTGGAAGCAAAGCAGCCCCAAACCATTACACTACCACCACCATGTTTCACTGATGGTATGATGTTCTTCTTGCGGAATGCAGTATTATCTTCACACCAGATGTAACGGGAGTCATGTCCTCCAAAAAGTTCCACCTTTGACTCATCAGTCCACAGGATGTTATCCCAAAAGTCTAGGGGCTCATCTAGATATGTTTTTTTGTAAATGCCAGACACACCTTTATTTTCTTTTTGGTCATAAGTGGTTTGATCCCTGCAGCTCTCTCATGGTGTCATTTTCACCCAGTGCCTTCCTTATTGTGGAATCATGTTCACTGACCTTAACTGAGGCCAGTGAGGCCTGCAGATCTTTTGATGTTCATCTGGGTTCTTTTGTGACTCCTGGATAAAATGTCAGTGCGCTCTTGGAGAAATGTTGGTAGGCATGCCACTCCTGGGAAGGTTCACCACTGTTCCATGTTTCCCATTTGGATAATGACTCTCACTGTGGTTCTCTAGAGTCCCAGAGCCTTAGCAATGGCTTTGTAACCCTTTCCAGACTGAATGTCAATGACTTTGTTTCACATCTGTTCTTGAATTTCTTTAGAACGTGGCATCATGTGCTGCTTTTTGAGACCCTTTAGCTGCTTCAAAATGCCAGACAGGTTTTATTTAACTGATGTTTAGATTCAACAAGCCTGGCAATAATCATATATGAGTGTGGCTGGTGAAATTAAATCCAACTGCAAAATTAATCTGGTTATTTGGTAGATTGGTAGCTAAGGGTCAATTACTTTTTTCACATAGGGCAAGATGGACTGGACAGCATTTTTCCTTCAATAAATAAAATCATCTTTTAAAAACTGCACTTTGTGTTTTCTTGGGTTATCTTTGTCTTATATTAAAATTTGTTTGACGATCTGAAACATTTAAGTGTGACAAATATGCAAAAAATAGAAGAATCTGTAAGTGGGCAGATATGAGCACTGTAAATACATATGATGGAATATTCCTTGTAGAGTATACAAGACAAACACAGTCAGTATTCAGAATATTGATCAAATCATACACACAGACCTTATTTAGCCACAACATTAAAACCATGTGCCTAATATTGTGTAGGCACACCTTCTTGCCTGACATGGCACCCACAAGACCTCTGAAGGTGTCCTGTGGTATCAGGCAACAAGATGTTACATTAAATCCTGTTCTGCAAACACTAAGGTGGGGCCCTCATGGATTGCACTTGTTTTTCCAGCACATCTCAAACATGCTTGATCAGACTGAGATCTGGGAAATTGCCAGGCAAAGTCAGAACCTTTAACTCTTGGTCATGTTCCTTAAACATTCCCTGAACAGTTTTTGTAGTGCAGCATTATTATGCCATCAGGGAATACTGCTGCCATGAAAGGGTGCTCATGGCCTGCAACAGTATTTAAGCTGCTCGTATGTGTCCAAGTTTCATCCACATGAATCACAGGACTCAAAGTTTCTCAGCAGAACATTGCTTAGAGCATCACACTGCCTCCACTGACTGCCATCCCTTCTCCAGGTAAATGATACACATGCACCCAATTGTCCACATGATGTAAAAAATAAAACACGATTCATCAGACCAGCCCGCCTTCTTCCACTGCTGCATGGTCCAGTTCTGATGTCCATTGTTGGCACTTTTGTGTTACGAGACGGGCGGGCGGAGAACCCAGGCGCGGACACAGAACAGACAGAGTTGCACGAAAACTCTAAACTAACCACAGAAGGAGAAATAACAGGTGACCACAAAATATAATGAAAGGTGAATAACTAAATACACAAACACTCAAACAATGAAAATACCAAAAACACAACCAGAGGAACTAACAAAATTACATGGCTCACAACATGGGAATGAACTAAATACACAAGTGAACAGAACACAAACAGTAAACCAAGAAACAAAACTTAATTGGCAGGATCCAGATGGAAAGTGGACGCTGAAGCAGGGGTTCTGGTGGCAGAGGGAAAGCGAACAAGACATAGCACAGAGACAAGCAGAGAATCGGGGAAGCATGACTATGCTCCGGCAGAGAATGAGTGGAACAACTGGGTCTTTATGGAAGTGACTGATTATGTCCAGGTGTGCTGCTTAACACGGCTGTCTCCAATCCCCGCAATCATGGAGCAGGCAGAGCTGGGGTGAAGGTGAGGGAGAGAGTGAAAGAGGGAATTTGGAAAAGAGGAAGATAAGCAGGGGCTGGAACGGGGATCGTGACATTTTGGTGGAGGACAGAGGTCAGCATGCACACTCTGATCTCCAACTGCACAACAATCTGTGAGGTATTATGTTTACTGACACTTTTTTCAAATTAAGGTTTTTTAGCAAGTTGTGCTACAGTAGCTCTTCAAGGGAACTTATTAGAGCAAAGGGTCATCCTTTGCTCTAGTGAGTTCAGTGGTTGTTCTTCTTTGGACCGCTCCATACTGGAAACACCCCACAACACTGTTTTGGAGATGCTTTAAACCAGCTATCTAGCCATGTGACTCTTGTCAGAGTCACTCAAATTCTTACAGTATTTCCTGCTTCTGACACATCAGCTTCAAAAACTTACTGTTCACTTGCTGTGTAATACACCGATCAGGCGTATAATATGACCACCTGCCTAATATGTGTTGGTCCCTCTTTTGCAGTCATAAATCCTCTAAACCATTGGGCATGGACAAGAGGACCTCTCAGGGTGTCCTATGGGGTCTGGCACCAGGACGTTGGCAGTGGATCCTTTGGGTACTCTGGCTTGTGCAGTGGGGCCTCTGTCAATCCAACTTGTTCCACTTCATCCTGTTGATGCTTTATCAGAATGGGGTCTAGGAAGTTTGGAGGTCAAATCAACATCTTGGGCCATTGTCATGTTCCTCAAGATGTGCCTGATTGTTTGATGTTTTTGCCATGTGGTGGGGTGCATTTTCCTGCAGGGTAGGCCAGTGACATTTGGTATTGCCATTTTCATGAGGGAGTGTGCTTGTTCTGGGACAATGTTGATTTGGGTGTCTAAGTCTCATCAACACAGACAAGGTTTTCCAGCAGAACACCACATCGTACCAATATGATCAATGTTATTCACTTCACCTGTCAGTGGTCATAATGTTATGGCTGATCGGCGTATATTCCACCCATCGACAGGTGCCATTGTAACAAGATAATCAATGTTATTCCCTTCATCTGTCCGTGGTTTAAATGCTGTGTCTGATCAGTGTACTTACACAAAAAGTAAAAGAAGTTCAAAAAGTAATTTTATTTTCAGTTTCTTGATAGATGTCATTGTAACTTAATTATGGAAAACCATGTAAAAAAGACTTTTCATCAATGTTTTTGATTTTAACTGTATAAGGGGACTTTGGATTCAGCTTCGGCAGCTAACTGAGAATGTATTTATTCTGGGAGGGGGAATTCATGACTTTGCTCAAATGGCTCCACAGAAAGGTCAAAGTGCATGCATGGTCACTATCAGGGCAGATGCTTGCTTCTTTACACACACACACACGAATTTATATATATACACATACACAGGCTATATACTATATCTAAAGAGGAAACCTAATTTTAATTGTAGACTCTTGTCTTAAAGTCCAAATATCTTTCCCCTTCTTGTATGTGTGTGCGTGCGTCCGTGTGTGTGTGTTTTCAGGAGGGTTGTTGGAGAAACATCATATACAACTCCATTGTTTTTGTTTTTGATTTCATTCATCTGAGGTCTGAAACAATTTGACAATCTGCATCATTAAAGCAGATAAGAAGATACAGTTATAATCTTTCAAAGGAGTCAGATCAGAGGGGTATTGCACAAAACCAGGATAAGGGAGTAAGCCTGGAAATATTGGTTATCCTGGATATCTCAATCCTGGATAAGCCTCAAGTTGGTTGCACGAAAGCAGGCCAAGTTTATCCTGGACAAGTAACCATGGTGACTTAGCCTCTGCAGCAAGCCTGCTCCAGACCAGGCTAACATCCAGGATAAGATTAATCCTGTAGTGGCTCTGCTGTCAGTTCTGTGAGAAATGAGTGTTTTAAAGAACTTCCACGGTTTTTCTACACGTTATACATCATCCAGATATTATAACTCATTCATCATTTAATTTGACGGTTGACTTTTAGTTTTAGTATTATTTATTAGCACAGTTTATATATAAAGACCAAAAGCACATATAAAAAGACAATATTTGAGCAATAAAAGTAAGAAAAGTAAGAAACCAGACGGTTTATTTGAAATGCTTTCCTTATTAATACAACACCAACACTGAAAGGTTCAAAAAGATACAAACAAATCTGACCTTACTCAAATAGATACAAT